>CAMOHE010036796.1:32892-53855 GCA_946598075.1 Artocarpus hirsutus
TTTTTTGTTTTTTGTAATCATTTTTTTTTTTTTTTTTTTTTTTTTTTTTTTGTTATTTTTGTGTATATTCCATGATTTTTTTTTTTTTGGAATTTTACGATTTTTAAAATATTTGGTGAGCACAAGAAGTAGTGGTTATTTGTTGGCATTCCGTCGGCGGGTGCCAAATACCGTCTGCTTACTACGAGGATACTGGATGCTAGTTGGCACCTCGAGGGTATATTTGATATTTTGAAAAATAATATAATGATGTGGCATGGAATACTTTACATTTAATTTTTCTGGTTGCATAAATAAATCTAAGTTTTTATTTTACGGTATATATACGCAGGGCCCTTAAACGGGGAAGGCTTGGGCTTACTTGTAGATGATCCTAGTGCCAGCCACTGCAAGACATGTGTCATGGGCCTAAACCTTGAGCCCAATCATGTTTTTGGGACGTTTACAGGAATGCCTCCTTAATAGATCTTAAACATTATTAGGGTTTCTGTTATTACTAAAAATACGTAGGAGAGTTACATGAAAATAAAAAAAATGAGCTAAGAGATAAATAATTTTGTCTCGGTTGTTGTTGTTGTTTTTTTCTTTATTTTTATTTTTTAAGTACGAGTTTGTCTCGGCCCACTCTAGTGGCAGATAAGGAATATTCAATCTTACTTTGTTAATGAGTTGGATCAAGTCATTTACAAACCCCTTCAACACATGGTATATATGTAAGTACAAGAAATTAACAGTATGGTTGGTTTATTGGTTTGAATTGAATAAATCCAGTTTAAATTAATTTTGCTACAATGTTTTATCTCATATAATTTAATTGTGTTTGTTTCTGCTTGATTTAGCGATCCAAATGCCCTTTAATACCCTTTCTTCGTAGGACATTCAATAAGCAAATTTTCTGTAGTCTTTCCTCTTCTCTTTCCCTTCCCTAGCTTCTCTCACTCCTTATTGCTCGTTTTGGATATTCTTGCCAAATAAAAATTTATTGCACTTAATCATCAGTTCATATGAAATAGGCGAATTTTATTAGGACCACCATTGACATATTGAAAAACTTCATGGGCTGGTGAAATGTGAGGCAAAGCAATATCTAAGATTGCGGTTTGTTGCATTTTTGAAAGTTAGATGGATTTGTTTGGTTTTAATTTTACAAAATCCAAGGAATAGAATATGGCTATTTTTGTTGTCCATGAAATTACCATTATTAACATGTTTTGTTTTATTCCTTAAAAAAACTTTTATTAAATGAGCCTTTGCTTTTAAATTACCATTTAGTTATCATAGCCGACAACTTCTTAGAATATGGCTATTTTTGTTGTCCATGAAATGACCATTATTAACATGTTTTGTTTTATTCGTTAAAACAATTTTTATTAAAAGAGCTTTTGCTTGTAAATTACCGTTTAGTTATCATAGCCGACAACTTCTTATATCTAAAATATGAATAATTATATTTATAATTTTAAGCGTTTAATTCCAAGATTTAGTTGGAGTAACATTGGAATTAATACAAAAACATATTAATTAAGGAGTTTAATTTATATATTAATTTTATTGGAGCTTAAAATTATAGTCCATTAGTGTCCTCGCTATCGTAGCAAATGATGGGCTACACAAAAATATTAGTAACTCGTCTACTTGCCCGCTCTGCCCTGCTTTAGGCAATTATATGTCAAAACCGTTCTTTTGGCAAGTGGGGCGATTTAATCCTCCATTTTGGCAAGAAGCCACAGATTGAAGTTTGAAACAATACTTTCAAACTGATTTGCCCGTCTACGTATAATATATAAAAAATACCCTAACTAGGTTTGTCATTCTTTAGAGAAAAAACCCCACCATCATAACCTAATTAGGTGTGTCAATCTTTAGTAAAAAAATTCCAAGTGCTAAAAGGCCTCCTCTTTCCATCCATTCTTCCCACATTCCATGTAGAAATTTGTAAGGGCTTATAATTTAATTGGTTGAAACATACAGCTCATAACAGTTACACTATAGGTTCAAGCCCTACCAAGCCTGCCAATTATGGCATACACTATCTCTTGGAAGATTTTCCCATAGCTTGGTCTTTCTCTACAATGAGTACTCTACTATGAGTATTATAAATATGCCAAACTCATCACTGTCAAAAAGAGTGGATCAACAACTTTAATCCTGGTAAGGCCCAAGGGAAGGGTGTGAGAGATGAGTTAATACTCATGCTCATATCAGCCTATGTCATCCAAGTGGATGGATAGTAAAACAAAAACAATGATAGGATTTTTTTTTTATTTTTTTTTTTCTGTTCTCCTATGATATACCCTAATTATGCATCCTATGTTAAGTCTTCTTACAAAGGATCGGTTACTACATAACCTATTCTTCTAAAGAAAAAGCTATAGATAAGTTCTTGATTTATTTTTATAATATACTTGAGTGGCCTTCGACTTTGAACAAATATATATATATATATATATATATATATATATAATATATATAAACTTGAAGTTTGAATTTTTATTTTTATTTTTAACGTTTTGAATTTTAAAATTTGAACATTAGATTTTGAAATATGAATGTTGCTTTTTATGATGTTGAATTAATCCAAATGTTTAGATGTTGAATTATGTTGGATCATTTCTAAGATTATACTTTTGAATTATGGTATATTGTGGACTATTTTTGCTTTCATATATTTAGTTTAAAATTCAAATTACATTTGTAAGTACTTATTTATCAATAATCATATTTGGCTTCTTTTATTAGTTGTATCAAAGTCCGTTGAGACTTTACTAAAAGTCTATAAAAAATATAGGTACAAATACTAAAACCACCAAATACGCCACCCAAATCGCTCGCCAAAAATATGCCTAAACCGCTTAAATTTTGGGCAATTATAGTTTGGGTTTTTCTCAAACCACCACAAAACAAAATTGCCTAAACCGTCCAATAACTAGCCATGCCGCCCGCCATGTACCCCTAGTAAACACTATTTGGATGAGTGAAATTATTAGTTTAATTAATTTAGTTAGAATTATGGAATCTAAATTAAATATAACTCAAAATAAATTAATTTATTATTAAATAATATTATTATTTAATTGTAAATAAATAAATAATTAATTTTAGAAGACTCATTGTATGTGGTGCACACAGGCACAGGAAAAAGTTCCCTGTGCAGTTCAAGACTTATTCATCAAGTTTCCTATTTCTAGAAGTTTCTGGTTTGATAAATGTGATTTATTTATAAATTGGAATTTTGGTGATTTATTTAAGATGGAATTTTGAATTATGGAAACAAATCAGATTGGATAACAAGTAGTATTTTTCTCTCTTGTGACAAGTGATTGGCGCCACAAGCATATAGAGATTGTCTATGTATGGCACCACATAAAAATAAGAAAAAAAAAATTATTTATTTTATTTTAATTAAATATGTGATATTTAAAATTAAAATAAACTTTCAGAATTAATTGAGTCTTTTATTCTCTATAAATAGATGCATCCTCCACATAATTGAGAGTATTGATTAGAGTGCATAAATTCTGCCAAAACCCTTAGCGATCGGCGTGTGTAGAGAGAGAAAGAAAAGAAGTGTTCTTGCTAGTTCCGCTTTGCTCATGTGTTAAGATTTATGAGGGACTAGAAGTTGTGTTGAGATTTATGAGAGACTATAAGTGAGTGATTGATCTCCTAGTAACCCTTAATTCCTTTTATGACCATACTATGTCCCTTTGGTGCTAAGGACTGTACAAAGAAGATGGTGGTTTCATATAGAGAATGTGTTTCTATTAAAAGATTTCCCACTAAATTACTTCAACTGGGTAAGAATAAATTATATATATATATATATTTATTAAGCATTAAATTAATATACTCTTTAGTGATATTTTAAACAATTTTATAGAAATTTTTGTTGTACACATTACCCAGCTTTATCACATTTTGTATATATTTTTTAAAACCGTTTTAGAAAACCAACAAGTCTTGGTTTGCTGATCATGACAACGATAGTGCAGAAAAGCACGACGTCGTCCAGGTTCGTTGCAATGACGATGCCGATGCTAGGTTGCAGATCTCGTTCATTGCAACAATGGGAAAGAGTCAGTGGTGCAATGGTTTGCGATGTGGCACTTTGTCGGCAATGCCGAACAATAACGTGGAATGGAAAACATCTGATGGTGGGATGTCTGATAACGGTCAGGGTTTTTTGCTAAGAAATAATGGTTGGGTTTTATTGGTTAATTGTAAATTTTTTTTTTCAAAAAAAAAAAAGATGTGAATAACTTGATAAAAATTGGGTTGGAATGACTTTTCTATTTAGGAAAAGTGATTACTTATGTTTGAGAAATTGTCTTTCTATAGAAATGGTTATTCTCAAGTGACAATTGAGCCAAACAACAAAATACTTTTTTTCATGGGCATTTTATTTCCATGCTGATTTCCCCGACCAAATGCGACCTAAGAAGTAAGAACTAAAGTAGAAGACATAGGTCTAGTTTAGGATTGCTTTTAGAACTTCTAAAAGTACTTTATATAAAAACCAATGCAGCTTTAGTGTTTGACAAAAGTTTAACATTTTACACAAAATCGACACTTTTTAAGCTATTTGGAGAAGCTAAAATTTGTAGCATTTAGATTCTATTTTTGTTTTTGCTTTAAACAAAAGTTGATGCTTCTCCTAGAAACACATCAATCCCAAAGAAAGTCATAGTTTCTAGAGAAAAACACATATGAACCATAGTACAGTCTACATAAGAGCATTTAACCAAGAAGTGAATACAACAACCCTAAATTTAAAATTCTCGTCTGATCAATTTTGTGAGAACTAGCTTCTTTTTATTTTAAACCTTTAATAGGATATTTGGTATTGGCAGTTTCAACCAAAACTTTTAGTTAGTATAGTATAAAGCTCTCACATGTTACAATTCAATTCAAGCGTTCCAACAGCCAAACAACAGGGACCAAATTGTTAATTGAGAGGCTATACTGCTGGGTCCTGCTGCAAAATCTAGACTTGGTAACGGGGTTCCAAATTCAATTTTCAACACAAGAAAGGGCGCCCGAATCTTAACATCCAAAAGTTTTAAATCTCAGAGATAAAATATTTTGTGGCCTGACTGAAATATTACAGCAAAAGGGTCCCATTTTACAAGAAATACTGGAAGCCCCACGACTTTTCTAGTTTCCTTGCAGCTGCGCCCCACTTTTCAAAAGTTTGCCACGCGCCATCATATTATAAATTAAAACCAGCGATTTGTCCGGAGAGGAGCTCACTTATTTTATTTTATTTTTTAATTTATAGTTTTTTTTTTTTTCTGAAAGACAAGAGGAGCTCACTTTCTCTACCCTCAATTTAAGACTAATTAATCCCCTCCAAAAAAAATAAGACTAATTAATTACATATATCTCAACTTCTACAACAATTATTTATACACTCATAGAGTAACTGAATCATCATTTTGTAAATAGTAAAACATAATTTCTGCGCACAGATTAAATAAAAAATTAAGAATAAAGAGCAATTCATTTGTCAATTAAATTGGTTTAAAGAAAGGAATTAGATAAGAATTGATATGTAAAACATTCTTTGCAAATTTTAGTTCTAGAATTTTAGGCTATCCACTCACATTAAATTATAGGTGGACTGCTTAAAGTCAAAATTAATAAAAGGTTTTCTTTTCTGATAAAGGGTTTTCTCGTTCATATATAAAAAAGTTTTGTATGATGTAAATTATGGCCAAAATAATTCCTTAATAATTCATTTATTTGATTTTTCAAATGGATTAAAAGACCCGTGAATAATAAAAAAATATAGACTGCTATTCTCAACTTCATTCTTTAATCCCCTTGAAAAGAAAATAAAACAAATCATTCTTTAATGCACAAAAATGGTCAAATAACATGGACAATTCAAACAAGAAGTTTGACTTTATATCTTTACACACACACATATATACCTTCTTGCTCTGTCCAGCTTCATGGTCTTTTGGTTGCTTGTTATACCTGTAAATTTAATGTCAATGAAATTGTTCATCATTCAAATCCTGATACTTCTTTTAATTATTTTCAATTGAACCCATAATGTAAAATCTTTTATATATATATATATATATATATATATATATATATATATTACCTCTTTTCTGCTGTTTGTTGGTTAATAATATATACAAGGATGAGAGTCTGTGAGAATGTCCCACAAATCTTGACGATCCAAATTCCCTACAACAAATGTCCATTAGCATATATTAAAGTAAGACACACATATCTTGACGATCCAAATTCCCTACAACAAAAATGTCCATTAGCACATATTAAACTAAGAGTGACAGCTGTAGTTTGAACCGTTTTTATTCTTTCAACCACTTTTATTATTATATATATATTTTTTTATAAATTTAAATAAAAAAATGGTTAGAATTATAAAAACAGTTTGAAAAAGCCGCTAATAATAAAAGAGAAATATCTGTAAGTGTACAAAAACCTAGGTGTCAACGCCAATAAAATATTATTTCAATAAATAAGTGTATATATATATATATATATATATATATATATTATGTGTGTCAGTGTGTGTATAACAATGCTAATCAAAGTATTGGTATACCAATCGAACTCCTTCAAATTATTAGAGTTATAAATAACAAAACCCATTCTTTAATGTTGGAACGAGTAAGTGCAGAATATGATACTTAACTTCCAGTTTTGAATTGGTTTTGTAGCCAAGTAGAAACCTTATTTTTCTGTTCATTTGGTTATTTATTTAATTAAAATTTGACACAGAAGTGATTTTTTAAGTATTTTTAATATTTAAGTCTTATTTATATATTTAAATTGTTGAGTTTAAACCATAGGTTTATAAAAAAAAAAAAACTGAATAATAAGATAACAACAGATTTGGACTAATAGAAACGCAGGAGGGAGAAGCCCAATAAGATAACAACGAACAAGTTTATGTAAAGCCATAAAAGGTTGCCAGTCTCTTCCTACAGCAACATCTGCCACAGGAAAAGAAAAGTAGAACTGCCTACTTTTCTATCACCAAAGACGCCTCCAGTATGATTAATTAGACAATAAATAATATATATTCACATACGCACTTGCATTGTACTTCTGCGATCACTATTCGCCTAGGATCATTTTTACTTGTGTGTCTTACTTTAAAACGGTACAATTTAACACAACAACTAGAATCAAGCTCTTAAGTGCAAGATTTAGAAAAAAAGAAGTGCTTGTTGAACTTTTTTTTTCACTTTTTTTTAATATTCTTTCTAACCATTCTTTGACACGTGCGATTTATTAATATTATAAATTATTATTTAAACAAAAAATAAGATAGTAGAGTCCACGTATTTGGTATTAAATGAAGAGAAGGCAGAGAAAACTCCATTACTCATAAAGTAGGAGATCTTAAATATAATGTATTTCTAAGACAAAAATCTACTTTTTTATAAGCAGTAAAGTTTTAACCTCATGATAGGTTTAAATTAGAGTGCTCTTGATTATTGATTCAAAGTGTGGCACATTTTGTCACCAGTTTTGTCAATTCTTACTACACTGATAATATATTTACCTATATACTTTCTATATTATCTTTGTGGAAGTACATGATTTTCCTTCTCTCTCTGTGTTTCTTTTACAATATGTAAAGGATTGAACACATGTTTATACGGAGAAGAAATGCTAAACGAGAAGATTGCCTCTTGCGTCAGCAAAAAATTACAGCAGAGTGGGCTTCGGTTAACAGGAAAAGTGAGGCAAAGAGAATCCCAAATGAGAGAGACTCAGTGCAAGTGAAAATAAATAGAGTTACTTTCTAGCCCTTGTATGTCCTAATCCGAGGTCATTGGAGACTCCAACGACAAAACAGGCAGTGAAAGAACCATATAGCTGTATAGTTCCCAATGAACGACATGTCTTCCCACTGATTTATATTCACGTTGAAATGGTGTATGTTAAGCGTAACAACTTTTGGGACATTTTCATTATTTCTCTCAACTTGGCGAGCCTCGCGGAAGCACCAAATTAAACATTAAGGTATTGTCGTGATCAAGTACAGTGATAGATAAGGATCGTTCTTGTAGAAGATTGGATATAATTAATTAGCTATTAACACTAAAACTTAAGACATGACTAAAGAAAACACAAAACGGAGGGTTTTGATTATGAACCAAATTGCTAAACAACACACAAGAAAATAAATAAATATGAAACAATAAGAATAAAACAAGTTAAAGGATCATTTGTTATCATTAAACAATAATCATAAAATTGATTTCAAAATTATGTCCAATTATTCATTGAAATTATTACCCGTAGATAACAAGTTCTGTTACCCCAATCTTTACTTACTATGTCGTTAAGCAATATAAGCTTTTTGCTTAATCTTTTTTCCTTAAATAATCTAGAATAAGTTTTTTAGATTCAACCTAACGGAAGTACTAAGATGAGAAAGAGAGATTGATCAAGTCAACAATCACACAAGCTCGGATTATTCAACCTGAGTTATGTTCTACATTACAATTAACGAAAATTTCCCATAATCATACCTTGCAATTTGCTACTAATGATTTAAATATCAAAACAATTACGGATCAAGCATCCTAATCTAACGATAGGTTAAATCCATGCATAAATGGTTGTGCATCTAATTAAATCATGAAAATAATCATAAGCAATAATAATATAAGAACATAAACAATCTCATTTGGAAAATTGGAAAATAATTCTGAAAAATTAATCATAAAACTATGTCTAGGATTTTGAATTCAACCTCAACAAAAAATAAAAGTAAAATAACATAATTAAAAAATAAAAGAAAGAAAGAGAAAGACAAAGAACGGTTTTGGTGTTGAAAATCCTTCTACGTAGACATTTCTCCATGAGCCTCTCCCAGAACTCTGATCTTCTTCTTCTTCTTCTTCTTCGGCAGGTCTTCTTCTTCTTCTTCTTCTTGATTGCAATGCCCAAAGTTAGCACTGCAGCGCCCTTCTTCTTCTTCTTCTTACTAGTATTGCGGAGCTACAAAAAATAATGTATGCACAAATGGACATTGCGATGCCCAAAGTTAGCACTGCAGTGCCCAAGCCTCTCGTCCCTTGGCTTGTTTAGCTTGTTTTGCAAGCCATGGCGCTTAGAACTTAGGCTGCGACACTTGGCTAACCTCTAAAAACAAAAAAAAAAAATGTGATTTTAAAGCTTTTAAATTCTCGTTTTCACCCGCTTGTATTTCATTACTAAAAAATATCTACAAGAGACAAAAACACCATAAAAACACTAAAAAAACACAAAAATTAACAAAATAAATACAAAAAAGAATGATAAAAAAATATGTGAATTTATGCGCTTATAGATTAGCAACAAGCTATGCAAGGTAAGAATTAACTAATAGCATAATTGCAATATCCTAAAATCAAGTAACGGAATGGAAGAGAAAACACCTTTTATTTCTTAGGATCAAAACTGACTAAGCATGATTTATTGTTAACTAAGTGGCTGGGTTAAAGTAGGGTTTTCATTTGGGGAAAGAGAAAGAGGGGAAATTGAAAGAATTTTGTGAAAACATATCCAAAAATATCATCTCTATAGGATACGATTTTAAAACGTCAAATGTTCGTCAATTCCAACAGTTAGTCACACTTTTTTTAGATCTGATGTGATTTTGATATGAATCTAACATTTAAGGGCTGTATCATATGTAGTCTCCAAATCCAACTATAAAATTCTCTGAGAAATGATTTGCTTTATGAAGAAGAAACCTGTTTCTGTTATTTAATGGAGGATTCCAAAAAAATATAAAAAATAATGACGATGGTTCAATAGCAATCCTACATAGAGGATATTTGTCATAACCTTCCACACAGGCTACTTTATTGCCCTTTTTCTCCTCCCCTCCCCCAACTCAACCACTTAGTTAACAATCAAATATGTTAGCCATTTTTTTAAAAAAGATGGTTAGTTAATTTTGACCTCCACGAATTAAAGTGTTTTGACCCTCTTTTCCAATATATTTAAAGAAACCTATAAAACCTGTACAACTCCTAAGTTAATTTGATAAAGTAAAGTCTTTGATCAATGTGCCCAGAATAAACTAAAGACCTGTTTTATGAATGACTATTTTATTATTAAAAACAGAATAACCATCTTTAAATAAACAAACAATGGAGATAAGGTTTTTCTTAAATTGAGGAACATAAGAAAGCAGTTTTTTAAATAAAGACATATGCCACTCATTGCTTCAGCTGAAACCAAGGACCCATCGTCTATTTTTAATGTGAAGTTCTTGTTAAGCAGACTTCTCGTTTCTTTAAATCCTAGCAAAGAAATACAAACAAGATTAGTTGCTCCAAAATCAACGACCTAAGAGTCTTTAAAATATTCCACTAAACAACATTCTAAGGATAAAAGATCACCCACACCTTTTTTCTTTCTTTTTTGAGTTAGGAAGTCTTTTTAGTTCGTTTCGAAGTGGCCAGCCATTCCACATATAAGCATTTGAGTTTCTGTGGACCCTGCTTCTTGGTTGGTTTCTCTCCACTCTTCTAGCTTTTCCTATTGTTGAGAACAAATGAGATAGAAATACTTTGCTTGCCATCCCCTTTCTCGTCCTTATTGCTTTTAGACCAAGTTTCAAATGTAATGACATCTCCCATGAGTTGAGTAGGACATATGCCCTTCAGATCTGCCATGACTTTAAAAGCTTTAAAGTCATCTAGTAAACTCCTCAATATGATCTCATAATTTATTAACTCCCTATCTAGTTTGACTCCATTTAATTGAGCAGTCGCTAAATAATTGAGTAAGGTAGTCATATGTTAAAGCATCGGGGCTTCTACGTACATTTCATAAGATTAAGGACTTATTGCTCGATTAAGAGAACTTGATCAAGAAAACTCCCTCTAGACTTTTCAAATTTGCTTTATAGCATTATAGTCTTCATACTGTTGTTGTAATTCATATGGAATATTTTCCAGCATGTAACAAATGCAATCTCATTTGAATTGTACTAGTGATTATAAGCCCTGAATACCTGTTTGCGTGCAAGCATACTAACAGAGTGGCGTGTATAGTTTTCAATCCCATGAGGATTGTAAAGGTGTTTGGGAGCGTTAGTTAGAATTAAATTTGATTGAAAACACTGTAGCATGTGAGAGTTTTATACGGTAGCATACTTTTCTTGACATTATAGCATGTGAGAGTTTTACACTATAGCAACTAAGAGTTTTGGTTCTAACTCACATTGTCAAAAACCATATGTGTTTAATTTGCGTTAAGTATCGAAATTAATTAGCTCTAAGATTATTTGGATGACTGAATATAGTAATGAATAAAAAAAACTAATGAAAATAACTAAGCAAATAAAATTAAGTAACAAAATTTGATAATTAAAATGACTAGAGTATCAATTTCACCATAACTAATCCATGTTAGTTTTATTATTATGTGAGTCTCATAATTCATTAATTAAGAACTCTTAATTAACCCAATTACCTCTCTCGAGTGTGAAATTGGATAAGATGCTTAAAAACCTAATTCCAATATACCAATATAGAACCAAGTAGTTAACATTAATTAAGTTCTAGTTCTTCTAATAACTATAAAGGGACTATAAATCTCTCGATCTTGTAGTCACCTAGGTTGTCTTTTGTACAATCCATATAATAAAATCATTTAATTTATTGGCCAAATAAACTAAAATCATTAAGTGTAGAAAAACACAAATGCATCATGAAAAATCACTTAAAACAAATTAACACATCATAATTAGGCAAAATCAAGGCTGTGGAAAAAACAACAATTCTATAACTAAATTCAAACAAGCTAAAATCAAGGGGTTTATCATTTACAAATCACAAAAATAAAAAGATGAGAATAAAAATGAAAAACCCATTTTGGCATTGTCATAATCTCTGAGTACTTCTTCTTCTTCTTCTTCTTCTTCTTTTTTCCTCTTCCTCCTCCTCCTCCTCTCCTACTTCTTGATCTCCAAAGGCTCTCCCCCACGATGATTTATTGAAAATAAAACCTAAATCTAAAACTAGAAATAAAATCCTAAACCAAAAATAAAAGAAATACTTTTTTCTTTTTTCTTTTCTTTTTCCCCATCTTCTTTCTTGGAATCAGCTCCAAAACCCACTTGGAAATTGTGTCTCCTCCTCTAAGCCTTTCTAGGGCTGTAAAATCTGAGCATTGATAAAGTTCAAGCCTTCAAGGCACCTCTCATCCAATTCTTAATCAAGAGAGCTTCTTTCTAAGCTCTCGATTAAAGAGCTCTTTGGCTCTTAGTTTTAGGGCTGTAAAATCTGAGCATTGATAAAGCTCAGGCCTTCAAGGCACCTCTCATCCAATTCTCAATCAAGAGAGCTTCTTTCTAAGCTCTTGATTAAAGAGTTCTTTGGCTCTTAGTTTTAGTAATGCTCTAGAGGAAAAGAAAAGAAAAAAAAGAGAGAAAAAGAAAAAGAAAAAAATATTTTCTTTTGAGCTTTTAGAGTATTTTTTGTAATATTTTGAGAGTTAGAGAATGTTGTCATTTGGAAGAAGGACCCATCAGTTCCATTTGTAAAATATCCAGGTTCCTTTTAAACTTTATCCTTATAATATATTAATGTTTGTTTTAATATTTGTATGGCATGCTTTTATTATCATGTTTTAGTTTTATTTTTGTTGGGATTGTGACATAGCTTAAATTATGAACATTTTATTTGGTTAAATTTTATTATTGTGAACCTCATATTTATATTAAGTATTTAAATTGAACTTAATGCTTCTAATTAACTGGCTATTAGTTAGATGATTAAATAAATCATAATAAAACCGAGAGGAGATTTGTGATTTAGGAACATGTATAAAATATCATATATTACATGTAAGATGAAGATATACTTATATGGTTTATGTGGTCACAACAAGGACTACCATAAATCATAATAAACGTAGGCAGAATTACACATAGAGATATAGTGTGTTTTTATGCTTAGGTATTTTTAGTGTAACTCAAAAGAGTCCATTGAATAGGATAAAGAATTCAACCATCAACATATAAGGCAATCATAAATATATGTTTAATTGAATAGGATCGAATTAATTTTTGTGAAATCATAATTTCTAACATTTTTAGCATTTATTTTCATATTTTAATTAAGTTTCTTTTCAAATTTTAGTTTCTTTATTTTTAAATTTCACATTGTTTTATTCAAATAATTTTAGAGTCAAATCAAATTTCGGTAATTAATAGAAATTAACACAATCCATGTGGGATCGATCTTTGTACTTTGGTACACTTACCTATTGGGGAGTTTCGTATACACTAGCCAACAATAGCAACAATTAAACCAACAGGTCCAAGCCACTCAAGGAGTTGAAGACTAAGTTTGACATCTATAAAGGAGAGGAAATTACCTACCCTCACCCTTTCACTCCAAAAATTATAAGCGTGCCTCTTTTGGAAAAGTTCAAGTAGCCCTAGATGCCTCTTTACAAAAGGCTGAAAGATCTAGATGACTATATGTAGATTTATGAGTCCCACATGGTGCTTTACAAAGTACTTGGGAAGTTATGTACTAAGCCTTTAGTTAAACACTAATTAGATCGATGAGATGTTGGTTTAGAATGTTGAAGCCCAACAATATTACATACTTTGACAAATGTAAAATTATGTCTTAAACTAGTTTGTTGGTGTGTGGGCTTTACTGTGTTTAAAGGCAATGCTTAACTTCCTGACACAAGGGTTGAATGAGTCTTTGAAATATTGGACGATGAGGTTCATGGGGAAATGGCCTCGATGGAGAACATCTTTAAAGATTTCGCCCTTATGGCAAACATCCCATTTTGGGATAATCTTGATTGTAAAGGGGCGAAGACATATAGGGAGTTTTTAGAAAGAGCTCATGGCTTCAGCAACCAGGAACATGTAAAGAGCCTTATCTTTAGAAAGGGGATTATGAGCAATAGCCAGGGGTCGAGCCAACAGTAGTTGTTTTGACAGTTTATGAGCCTTAGTAGAGCCAACTAGAAGTTAAGTAATTATCATTGATAACGTGAAGTAGCAAAGACAAGAGTCTCAACCACAAAAGAGGTATGATGATGATCATGATCTCAACCTCCTGATCGACGACATATAAGCCAAGATCATGAATAAGCCGTACCTTTAACATTTAGCTCCTATAAGAATCAACCCCTACAAAAGGAACTAGAATGAATACTACAGGTTCTATGGAGATGTGGGGCATTTCATGAGCAAGTGAGATGATCTCAGTGACGAGATTGAGAAGCTTATACATGAACGTCGACTACAGGAGTACAAAGCTGCAATAGAAATAATAGGAGGAATGACAGAAGAAATGATTGCAAGGTCAACCATAAAGATAATGATTGGTGTCATGATAACCACCGCCAAGATAACAACACAAAGTCTATTGGGGTTCTTCATAACATCTTTAGGGGACCTTACCAAGGTGGAGGCTCCTAAAGATCACATAAGAATTATATCTACAAGGCAAAAGAAGAGTATGGCAAAAGTCTCTAAATTTCTCAACCAGTAGACTAGCTAAGTCACCAAGGTTTGAAGGAATAGAGATCACTTTCTTCAAGGAAGATGAAAATAGGGTTTATGAGCCTTGGTGGTCGAGGCACTGATTAGCAACTACATAGTTTTTTGAACACAAATTAACAATAAGAGCTCAGTCAACATAATATATCTCGATTGCTTCAAGAAGATAGGAATTTTCCTAGATCAAATAGATCTAAATTCAAAGCCATTGTGTTTTTACTAGGGATAATATTATTCTTAAAAGAATGATCAAGTTACCTATCACAGTAGGTGAGAGGTCTAGAGCAACCATGGTGGTCTCCAATTTTTTGGTGGTTAAGGGTGGGTGAGCAGTTTAATGCAAAAATTGGGAAGCCGCCCTTAGAGCTTTAAGGCCATTACATCCATCTACGAACAGAAGGTGAAGTTCCCAACTTAACATATACATCACATGTATAGAAAATGAGGAGATCGGAGGAGATAATTATTGTACACGATCATGAGTTGGCTCTGATACCAGTTGTTGGGTTGAACTCCATGATTATGTCAAACGCAGTGGAATAAAATTTTAAAATTTTTCTTAAACTTTTAGCTTTTTTCTCATGATGCTATATACAATAATTGAATAAAACACAAACTTACAAGATTAGAAATAGCTTTGGATGATCACATATTCAAAAATCTTCATATCTTCCTTGCAATTTGCCTCCTTCTGGATCAGCTGATGTATGGGTACCGGTGAGATTTCTTGAAAAACCTCTAAGTATATCTCCTTTCAACCTTTCTTCTCGACAGAGGTTCTTTAAAGTTCTAAAGGGAAGAACAATAAGAACACTAGATAGAAGTCAATAAAAATTGTACATAAAATAAAAACCTTCAAGGCCTATTTATAGATACACTGCTAGGTGATTAGAGCAGAATCTGTAGAGAGATATTCTTGAAGAAAATCATGCCCACCATAAGGATGGTTGGGCATGATCTATCATTTCTTTCATAGAAGAATGGCACATGTCCCGACTACCTAACTTTGCATGATTCTGTATCCATCTAGTATCTATCCAAGATCCGATCTTGGTCCAAACTGAGATATTATTTATTTTTATTTTTAAAATAAAAACTTTCCATAGTTTTCTCAATTATTTAGCTTATCTTATAAAATACATAATTATATACAAAATCTATTTTTAACTTTAAAAAAAATATTTATCTACACCAGGATAACAAATAAATTACATGAAGAATATATAAGATATTTGAATCCTTAAACCATGAAATAGGCGCCACATGGACTCCCAGAGTTCATGTATGTGGCGCCACACATAGTCCAATGGACTACTGTATGAAATTACAATTCTGTCCCTACAGATCAGAAATAATCTAAGAAATTTCAATTGACTCATATGAAAGAATGTGATGGAGCTAGCAAAGTGACCCAACGGACATATATGAATAAGCTCCAATAATTATTTATAATTTAATTATGAGTAATTAAATTGATAATAATTATCAACTTCAGTTTTTGATACCGAAGCTACACTCTTAAATTATATACAAAATTATATAAAACCTTAAACATAAAATGTTGACAATAAGATTGTCCATTGAGATAATCATTTATTATGTGATAATATCAACCACAATAATATTCATAATTAGAGCTAGGTTTATTATTTTCCATGCAACTTTTTAAATTACTTATTTGTCCATGAGTTCCATTAATTCTCTAACAGATGACCTTGTCATGAACAAATCATAAACGAGGATTTTGGGTAATGTCTGATAACCCATATCAAACAATGAGATCTTTTCATCCAAGTTTCTAGATTAATAATCATGGGAATATTATCTTAACATCTCATAGGCATTATGAATTCCACATCTATGAGTAATATTTTTAGCATCTTATATTAGTATGCCTCCAATATACCAAGTTTTTTATCATATATATATAGATCTCGCCCATTAACAATCAAAAGACACAATAAATAAATGTGAGTCCATCAATTACCTCACAATTAGGGTATGATCTATAAAATGATCAATGATGATAGAATTCCCATTTCTCATTACAAAATTACACAAGAAATTGAATTATATCTTGGTCAAGATTTGATGTGTTCTAAAAACACTGATGTCTCTATCTAGTAATCATAACATTGTTATAATCCAGATAAGATAGTTCCATCAAATTGGAAATAGACAATATTATAATGATAAGCAAGAGAAAGTGTTTAGCTTTACCTACTAATTGTAAACCAAAATTATTATAAACACTTCATATACATGGTTTTGGAGTTTTATAAGTATTAGAACTTTTATAATATTTGCATACATATATATATATATTAGCACATATATCATAGAGAACATCAAAGAATATTATTTATTAATAGTGCAACATTTTATTTCTCATAATGTCCAATTGAGATAAAATGACATGCTTTTAAAGCACCAATCCCAATAGGAAGAAGAGATCACAAGTAGAGAGCATGTAGAGGATCTGGTAGAGATTAAGGTGGATGACCAAGAGCCCACAAAGATCCTCAAGATTGGGTTTGGATTTGATAAAAAGAAATGAAGACGAGATAACAAAGTCTTTGAAAGATAATCTTGATGTCTTCGCCTAGACCTATAATGATATAGAGGAGATTGACCTAAAGATTGCATACCACCAAGGATTGAAAAAATGATATTTCCATGGGTATTTCCATTGAAATTTCCATATTTGGAATTTTATGATATAGAAATGGAGTTGCCATATCCTTTCCATAGAATATCCAAAAATTTCCATAGAAAAATTCACAGATATTGATATTTTGGTAGAATATCAATTGTCCTAAAATTATAGTGTTAAATGACAAAATATCAGCAATTTTATGGAAATTTCTTTGGAAATATCAACAAATATCCATGCTTTATCTTTATTTTTTAATTGACGTTGAAACGTTATAAAGCTCATGTTATTTTTATTCATTTTTTTAATGTAGTCTTTTATGAACTTATTTTTCAATGTTATAAAATTCATATTTTTTATTTACTTAATATAGTTCATAGTCTTTTGAATTATGGTGAAGTTTATATAATGAGGTGGCCAAATCTATGTGGTGATAAAACTAAAGGAGTACTAGAGAAATAGATAAATTAAAATTATTTCTTACTCCTTAGCACATAGCGTAAGTCACAATATGCTATGCATGGAAAAATGAAGGTATAACATATTTAGAATTATGTAAGAAACTACTCAACTCTGTTTCTAGGTATTAATATTGCTTAAACCAAAAAGATATTCCAAATATCTTTGAAAATTTTAAAAGCTCTTTTTGCTTTTGATGTTTTCTTATCTTGTATAGAATTATGCATGTAAAGTACTTGTATTATTTATTATATGTTTAGAATTATATAAGAAACTGTTCAAACCATGTGTCTTGGTATTAATATTGTTTAAACTAAAATGATATTCCAAATACCTTTGAAAATCCTAGAAGCTCTTTTTAGGCATTGATGTTCTTCTTATTTGTATTATGCACGTAAAGTACTCATATTATTTATTACATACTTAGCATTTTGGGTGTAAGTATCATCTAACACGTTTAGAGTTTCTTAAAGTCTTATTTAAAAATAAGTATTTTATGATGACTTTTGGTATTTTATGTCTATTTTTACCGATATCGATATTTGCATAAAATTTAAGTGTCAATATTTCCATAGATATCCATATTTTTATCATTGCATATCACAGGCTCAACAACCCAAAATAACATCCAAAAGGACAAAAGCAGAGACCTATGGACTTGAAGTTGTATGAAGCGTTAAGGGAAAATGATGACAAACTGATTAAGAATGACTTCATTAGGGAGTCCCATTACCTAACTATATCTCGAATCTAGTGCTCGTTTGCAAGCTAAATGGAAAGTAGAGGATGTGTGTTGACTTCAATTACCTCAATAAAGCTTGTCCAAAGGACAATTTTTCACTTCCAAGGATTGACCAACTAGTGGATACAACGGCATGGCATGAATTGTTGACCAAGAGGATACCTCATTTGCCAGTGACAGTTGTACAATTACATGGTAATGTCTTTTGGTCTAAATAATGCAGGGGGGCCAACATATCAGTGCCTAATGAACAAAATGTTTTCCAAGGAAATCGGGAAAACTATAGAGGTATATTCGATGATATGTTAGTCGAAAGTGTTACGCCAAGCAAACACATGGCCCATCTAGATGAGATGCTCTAGATTTTGAGGAAATACAAGTTTAAGCTCAATCCTTTCAAGTTACATTAAAGGTAGCATCAGGCAAGGTTTTAGGGTCCATGGTAGGCCACTCTAGTGAAGATTTAAGCTTTTGTCAACATGGAAGCCCCAAAAAAACCTAAGGAGGTTTGGCTTAAAAGATGTTTCATTGCCCTAAACAGATTTACCTCCAAGGCAACAAATAATTGTGTCCTATTTTTTGATGTCCTGAAGTGAAGGACGTTGTTCGAGTACACGACAGAATGCAGAAGGCATTCAAGCCTCTCAAGGAATACTTAGGAAACCCGTTTGATTTCTAAAGCTCTACTAAGGGAGACCCTTCAATTTACCTTGTTGTTTTAGAACATGCATTGAGTTGGCTTTGATTCGATAATAGAATAAAGTCTAGCTTCTAGTGTATTATGCAAGCAAGCGTCTTTTTGTTGCTGAAACAAGATACCTAGAGATGGAAAAGCTAGCACTAAGTTTGATTATGTCATCAAGAAATATAAAGCAATACTTCTTAGAGCACAAGATTGTGGTCTTAACCAATTATCCACTAAGACAAGTATTGTTGAATCAGAAAGCAGTAGGCTAGCTTTTGAAGCATTTGCTCGAGCCCAATCTAGTTCAACATTGAATACAAGCCTCGAAATGCAATCAAAGGTTAGGGCTCGACTGTACAAAGCTGGAATGGATGTGGGTGAATAGCTGCTAAAAAGAAAGCTACATGTCGATGACTCTTCCAACGAAAATGGATCTTGGGTAGGGCAAATTCTAATCAACCTAGAAAATCATAAGATTCCTATGATGATGAGGTAGGTTTAGAGCCTTAAATAACAAAGTTGAGTAAGAGGCAATCATCACAGGCTCACCCACCACATGGAGGCTGACCCATTGACCATCTACAACTACTGTTAGCTTGTGGTGAATCATATTAAAGATAAGTATGAGAAAAAATAAAATATGATTTCTCACTTAAGAAGGGTAAAGAAAGTGCTCAAAATTCCAAGTGAATGAGATCCAGCATGCTCCACGTTTGAAGAATAGTAACTCCAATGCTTTGGCTCAACTTGCAACTTCGAAGGACTTTAACATGCATAAGGTTGTCCTTGTAACGCCCGCCTAATTTATGTAACGGATTATGTTATGATAAATAGCGACGTTAAATGTTAGATTTATGATAAGTGTTATGATATATGATAGATGGTGCTAACCATTTTATTCTAAGTGTTATGACAGGTGACGCTCGCGTGGAATTGATGTGCTCAAATGTTCATGTCATTAATGTTATATGTTTAATTATATTTTTATTTTTATTGATAATTAAATGTTATGAACGATTTTTTTTGTATTAAAGGATAGATCGGTAGGCCGGATCATTCAGTTCGGCAGGCCAAAATGATTTCCTCAGAACGGCAAGCCGATGGTGTGTCATCGGCAGGCCGAACTTCAGAGATCGGCAGGCCGAAGATAGAGTTCGGCAGGTCGATGACAGATGACAAGCAGTCAGCAAAAATTTCATAAAAATTGTGATAAGGTCAAATTTGTGATAAGGATGATTTATTCTAAATAATTAACATAATTATGGGATGATTTGTTTAATTTTGGTAAAGAAACATTTGACTTTTGAATTATTTGAATTAATGGATAAAGTTTTCCCATTTTTCAAAGGCAAAATATAGCAACTCGAACTGTTCTTGAAAGTTCTGACTTTTTCCCCTTAATCTCCTCTTTTCCTACACGAATTTTGGCCCCAAAATTAATCAGAAAAATTCTGATATTGAAGGAGGAGAGTGTAACGTGTAACGTATTCATTTTTTTTTACGTTTTGTCTCTCCCTCTCCCTCTCACTCTCACGTACTCTCTCTCTATCTCACTATTTCTCTCTTTCATTTTCTCTTCCTATCACATTTCTCTTCTTCTTCTTCCTCTCAAAAATTTCCCCTGTTATTATTTGTTAAAATATTGAAATTTCTTTGGTGTTAATTCAAGGAGTTTTAAGAAGAATTCGTTTTAAGGTAAGAGTTTAATTTTTTAAGCATGCCTGAAATTTTCTTCTCTTCAAACCGACTGCCATATCTTTATCTAGGAACTTTGTTTTGCTCTGAATTTTTAGTATGTTAATTATACATGTGTTTTGTGATTCTCCTCCAAATTTCACGTTAATTCAAATTTTCTATAAAAAGTTATGAATTTTCTTCTCTCCATTACTCGCAGTAGTTT
>CAMOHE010036801.1:0-35434 GCA_946598075.1 Artocarpus hirsutus
AATATAATATTAATAAACATAATAATACTAATATTAAATTATATTAATACTATTATAATAATTATAAATATAAAATTAACTAAATATGTTTAATATTTTTATTACAATATTTTTATTTAATGTGAATATTAACATAAATAATAATATTTTATTAAGAATTATATTTTTATTATTATTTATTTTCATATCAGTATATTATATATTATATCCAATATTATAATATTAACATATTATTAAATAATAATTCTATGATTATTATATAATATAGATATAATATTATATTAATATAAATAATAATTATTTAATAATAATGATAATAATAACATTAATATTTATAGTAATATTATTGTTAAATAATATATAATATTATTTTATTATTCATATTTATATTCTTATTATTATTTAATATTAGTACTAACATATTATATTGATACATTTAATGTTAATAGTATAAATTATTTTTGTCAATTATACAATATTCGTTTGTACAATCAAACACAGTAATATATTATTCCTAAGAATCTAATACAATATTCATATTTACAATCAAACGTGATAATATTAGTTTCTTGAGAGTCATATTGTCTACTATTATTTTCCTAGGAATATGATTCCTATTGATTACTGTATACCAAACACCCCGTTAAGGTCATATTGTAGCCCTTCGCATGACATAAGCTTGTGATGTCAAGCGTATATCAAATTGTGTTATAAAAACTCTTGAACTTCCTTAAATTTAAAAATAAAAGATCATAACTAGTATTATTTTTAAGATATTAAATTTATGCTTTAGTCAAACAAAAAAATTAGATCTAATTACAAAAAAATTAAACCTAAAATAAATTATCATACAAACATGGACAAAACGACAAATTTTGTGATGGTAGGAAGAAACATCCAACTTCCAAGAAGGACCTGTCCTTAACGTGTATGGCATTAACAGTGTTTTACAGTCTAAAGCAATCGAGGGTATTTGGAAATAAAATTAGAGTTTAAATGCTATAGAATGTAAAATCTTTACACAGTAGTATATTAGAGCTTTATATTGTAGCAAGTTGGAACTTAAAGTTCCAACTAACCTGCCTAAGCCATCAGCTTTTATTATTATTATTATTAATTTTTTATAATCTGATAAAGCAATCAACTTTAGAACTTTTGGTAGGAGAATTCGCGGTTTGAATGATCTTGGAAAGAAATTGGTTATACTAATATTTCAAAAGGAAAAAAAAAGTTTGAGAAGAGAGAGAGGAAAAGAGGCTTTCATTATTATTTATGTGTTAATATCTTGCGTATGTAAGTGTTTATTTTTTTGTCCGACGAATTAACCAATCTAGCAACAAGATCGAAATTTATGGGGATGTAAATCACTTGTTTTAAGTTCTTTAAAAGAGTCCTCGTTTACTAGATTCGTTTGAGACCATTGAATCATTATTCAAGCTTTGAAAGGCATCTAGTTAATGCCATGTATACATATAATTAAAGTCATTTTTCCGATCGTTAGACGAGAAAAACAATGATTTTATATAAAGAATGATTCTTAAGAAGTACTCCAGTTTAATTGCTTCAACAGAGTAGGCATAAATTATATAGATATATGTACATACATACAAATATATATATTAAGTGTTAAATTAATATAATTTATAGCGTTGTTTTACAAAATTTTTATGAAAAATTTTTGTCATATCTGTTCTGCTCCTTTAATTGACTTATTTTTTTTTCTTAAAACCATCAAATATTGTTCTTTAACGCGCGCGAGTTGACAACATGTTCTCTCTTGCAACTTTGGGGTTGGTATTTCATGATGAATAAATTTCATATTTTCTGACCAAGTTAATGAGCTTGCTGTTGGGAAAACTATATGTTAAAAAGAGAAAAGAAATTTCTCAGCTGAAATTTGTAAGACAATAAAAAATGATGGAAGTTAAAATAGACATGAGCTTGACTCAGATTATGACCACAGATATATATGGGGCTTAGAATTAATGAGATAGATGTAATGGGAGCATTAATAAGTTAATTTTTCATATCATTGGCTAAAAGTTGAGAAATTTGCCTTTAGAGATCGATTGCTGGTATCGAATGCATATATACTTTAATTTCCAGTAAACCTAGCTCATCAGAAAAATTGTCTTTGATTATAAGTACAAATTATTTCAAATAAAATCGGATTTAATAAACAAGAATAAGACAAAGAATATAATTATGAATTTTGTATATTGTCGTTATCATTACGTTGCTTTTCAAATAATTAAAAGAAAATGCGTTTGTGAGCAATAAATAAATAAGCTTTCAAAGTCATTTGGGTGTGGATCACGTGATGCTGTAGTCTCTGTCATTAGGGGATTCGAATCAAATTCTGTTTCAATATGGGAATATGACCTTTTGTATTCAAGTGATCACTTACGCTGAAGCAGCATTGAATTTTATTTAACACACTTTTGAGTCCGATGGGGACAAGGCCTGAGCCTCTCATAGAGAATAAGGCCACAAGGTGGGACACACGTGGATCTCACATGGTGGGACCCACAAGGTGAGACTCCAGTTTAAGTCGCCCTCAGGCTGAATACTAGTGCTCTTAGTACAAAGGAGACAACTAAGGCGACTTTGAATTTTCTAGTTATAAACGACGCAAATAATGCAGCCTTGGGATAGCAAATCGATGTCGACACTCGGTCGTACTGCTTGACTTTCCTGCTCCAAAATTTGTCCTTGAGCGTCTGAAAAGATTAATTGGTCTTTTTCCATATGGTTAAATTCGAGTATCTTTTAGTGTCCTTTGCCACGTTAACACCAAAAAACAAACGTCTACAGTCAAAAAGGTTCGATCCATCAGTAGTACGTACGAATAACTACACAAGCAAAGCTGCAATTCACTTAAATAATGAAAGACAAAAGTTGTGTGGCTTTTATTAATTAAATAGAGATATTTTCATTGTTAGCTTTTTAGTTCGCATATTATAACACGTGAACATATCTCATATACAGTGCTTATTAATTAAATAGAGATGCTTTCATCAATAGCTTTTTTTGTTGGCATATTATGACGTGTACCAAAATGTTTAAGTAATGTGATTAAAACTAAAATTTTTAAACTAAAAATTATATAATATATATATAATTTTAGATTGTAATTCTTTTTTTTATTTATCGTCTTATATAAAAGCTTTACATTATAATAATAAAAAAATTTTGTTTTAGAGATATTTTTGCTGAGGAGTGGATAAAGATTGAAAAAGATCTGCTTTTGGAATACGAATTTAAATATGGATCATTTTTATTATAAGATTTAAAATGATTTAAAAATCTAAATGGCGACCTAATTTGTGTGATCGTCATATTGTGGCGTCCGCATGTCGGACGTAAAGCTTGTGATGTAAATCTGTTTTTTCGGTTAGGATGATGTAATAGTTATTTAAATAATTAAAGGAATCTGCAATGGACTGTAAGAAAGGCCAAAAAAAAAAAAAATAAAGCTTTGGTTTCATGCTTTTAAATGGTCAGGCGTTCATCAAATTGTGTTAGAGAAAGTATTTAACTTCCTCAAATTAAAAAATTCATAAGCAGTATTACTTTTTAAAATATTAATTTTATCCTTTAGTCTAACAAAAAATTAAACTTAATTTCAAGAGGAAACCTAAAAAAAATCATCGGACCAACACTACAAATTTTGTGTCGGTAGGAACAAACATCCAAGAAGGACAAGAACAAGGAAGCTGTTCTTCAACATGTATGCCATTAACAGTGTTTTACAGTCTAAAGCAATCAGCATTTATTTTTTTAATTATTTGTTTTTTGATCTGAGAAGGCAACCAACTTTAGTACTGTTGGTAGGAGAATTGGCGGTTAAAAGAACAATATTAAATTAAGGGATATCATAAACGTGCCATATATATATATATATATATATATCTATCTATCTATACATATGTCTTTCAAAAGAAATTGGTTATACTGATATTCAACAAGAAAAAAAAAAGTTTGAGAAACTGGAGAGGAAAAGACACTTTCATTACTATTTAGGTGTTAATATTTCGCGTATGTAAGTGGTGATTTCTTCGGTCCGACAAATTGACCAATTTAGCTTGCAATAATTTCGATATATATGGAGATATGTAAATCTATTGTCCAGAGTTCGTCAAAAGAGTCCTCATTTACTAGATTCGTCGAAGATCATTGATTCATTATTTAATCTTGAAAAGCTTCTAGTTAATGTCATGTATGCATAGATCATGCTGTTAGTCAATATTAATAAAGAATAAGGTTAATTTCAGAAAGGTCCATAATTTTTACTATCAACTATATTTTGGTCCCTAACTTTTAAATGTCACAAATAATCATCAATCTATTAGTTTATTTCAATTCTAGTTCTTTTTATCACATATAAAAAACATATCAAAACATAAACATAGAATGTTATTATATATTTTTTGCGTTGACGTCATGCGTACATTCTATGTTCTATTAATATGATACTATTTTATATCCGTATTATCTGTATAATTTATTAATTTTTTTTACATCTAATTGATGAAAAAGATAAAAACTAATTCAAACTGCAAATCGCGACTAAAAATGTTATAAAAGATTGATTAAAGTGGGATTGAAGAATAGTATTGAACAAGGACATGGTCGATCTTATATATATATATATATATATATATATATATATATTTTGCTGAATTGGTTGGTCTTATCAACTGTCGGTGCGTAATTGACGAGAGATGTTGGAGAGCGATTGGTGACAACTCTAGCTTCAATGAATTATTGTGCTTTCAGTACGTGTGGAAATTAAAAAAGAAAATAATTACTTTATCAGATTGTACGATGCACCATAAATTATTGACAGACAACATAGCAGAATCTTTCCAGAAACCGTTCGCAGTCTGTCGAGATCCAATTATTGACAAATAAGCTTGTAGATATATATATTTCTCGAGGCTATTTTATTTTATTTTTTTTTTCAAGTTGCAGATCATTTCATTATTTATTACTTCCTAAATATTCCAAGATCATCTTTCACAATTTTACAATTTTAGCATGTTGGTTCAAAACATATAATATTATAAAATTTTTATTTATTATAATATAAAATAAAAAAATTATAATATAAAACTCTCATATATTATAATATATGAACCAAAAAAATTTAGTTTAAATTAATATGTCAAACACTTTATTAAATTATAACTTGACTCTTTCTAGGACACATATTAACTTCTTATTGACTATTTTTTAAACGATCAAATATTGTTCTTTAATGCGCGCGAGTTAACAATATGTTCTCCCTTGCAAATTTGGCTGGTGATATTTTGTCAGAATAAAATTCATATGTTCTGACCAAGCTAATGAGCCTACTATTGGGAAAACTATTTGTTGAAAAGAAGAAAAGCAATTTCTCAGCTAAAATTTGAAAGAAAATTAAAAATTGATGGAAGTTAATATAGACATAAGCTTGACCCAGATTGTGACCACAAATATATATGAGCTTAGAATTAATAAGATAGATGTAATGAGAGCATTAATTAGTTAATTTTTCATATCATTGGCTAAAAGCGGAGAAATTTGCCTTTAGAGATATATTGCCGGTATCGAATGCATATATACTTTAATTTCCTGTAAATCTAGCTCATTGGAAAAAAAAAATCTCTTCGATTATAAATACAAATTATTTCGAATAAAATCGGATTTAATAAACAAGAATAAGACTAGGAATATGATTATGAATTTTGTAAACTATCGTTATTATTACGTTCCTTTTCAGATAATTAAAAGAAAATGCGTTTGTGAACAAAATAAATAAATAAACAAGCTTCCAAAGTCATTTGGGGGTGGATCACGTGATGCTGTAGTCTCTATAATTAGGGGATTCGAATCAAATTCTGTTTGATATGGGAATATGGTTTTTTTCTCTTCAAGTGATCACTTAAGCTAAAGCAGCGTTGAATTTTATAGATTAAGCATGAAAGAGACAAAGCCCGAGCCTCGTACAGAAGACAGGCCAACAAGGCGAGTCACAAGTAGGCCTCACTCGGTGCGACCCACCCCCTCCGGGTTAAGTCGCCCTCAGGCTGAATGCTAGTGCTCTTAGTACAAATGAGACAACTAAGGCGACTTTGAATTTTCTATTTATAAATGACACAAATAATGCAGCTTTGAGATAGCAAATCGATGTCGACACTCGGCGGTACTGCTTGACTTTTCTGCTCCTAGATTTGTTCTTGAGCGTCTGAAAAGATTAATTGGTCTTTTTCTTTATGGTTAGAATCGAGCATCTTTGAGTGTCCTTTGCCACGTAAACACCAAAAAAGAAACGTCCACTATCAAAAGGTTCGATCCATCTGTAGTACCAACAACTACACAAGCAAAGCTGTAATTCACCTAAAAAATGAAATAGAAAAGTTATATACTTTTTATTAATTAAATAGAGATATTTTCAATGTTAGCTTTTTAGTTCGCATATTATGACAACGTGAAAATGTCTCTTATATAGTGTTTATTAATTAAATAGAGATGCTTTCGTCATTAGCTTTTTTAGTTGGCATATTATGACAACGAGTAACAAAATGTTTGAATAGTAGGGTTAAAATTAAAATTTTTGAACTAAAAATTATAACATATATAAAACTTTAGACTGTAACGTATTTTTTTTATTACCGTCGCAATAAGCGTTTTATACTATTGGTACAAAAAATTTTAGTTAGAACTAATTTTATCAAATATATTTTAAATAGAGATATTTTCATTGAGGAGTGGATAAATAAAGAATGAAAAAGATCTATTTTTGGAGTCCAAACTTATCATAAGGCTTAAAATGATTTAAAAATCTAAAAAACAGTACAAAATGGCCACCTAATTCATATGAACGTCATATTGTGGCCTCTGCATGTCGGACGTAAAGCTTGTGATGTAAATTTTTTTTTTTTTTTAATCTGGTAGAATGATGTAAAAGTCATTTAAATAATTAGAGGATTCTTCAATGGACTATATGGAAGACCACAAAAAAATATGACGCTTTAGTAAAGTGTTTTTAAATGGTCAGGCGCTCATCAAATTGCGTTATAGAAAGTATTTAACTTCCTCAAATTAAAAAAATCATAAGCAGTATTACTTTTTAAATTATTAATTTTAACTTTCAGTCTAACAAAAAGATTAAGCTTAATTTCAAGAAAAAAAAAACTAAACATAAATCATCGGACCAACAGGGACAAGACGACAAATTTTGTGTCGGTAGGGAGAAACATCCAAGTAGGACAAGAACAAGGAAGCTGTTCTTCAACGTGTACGGCATTAACTGTGTTTTACTGTCTAAAGCAATCGGCTTTTATTTTTTTAATTATTTGTTTTTTGATCTGACAAAGCATTCAACTTTAGTACTTTTGGTAGGAGAATTCGCGGTTACACGAGCAATATTAATTAAGGGATATCAGTACAATCGATGAGAGATGTTGGAGAGAGATTGGTGACAACTCTAGCTTCATTTAACTCTTGTGCTTTTAGTACGTGTCGGAAGTTAAAAAAGAACGTAATTACTTTATCAGATTGTACAACGCACATATATTATTGACAAACGACATAGCTGGATCTTTCCAGATGCTGTTCACTGTGTTTCGTGGTCCAATTCTTGAAACATAAGCTTGTAGAAATATATATTTGTCGAAGCTCTTTTATTTATTTATTTTTTTCAAGTTGCGGATCATTTCATTCTTAATTACTTCCTTATTATTCCAATGTCATATTTCATAATCCTATAAAATAGTTGGTTTCAAATCAATTCATATAAAACCTTTATATTTGATAGTGTAAAGCAAAAAAATAATTACAATTTAAAGCTTTCTCATATTATAATATTTAAAAAATAATAAATTTAAACTAATTTACCAATCATTTTATTAAATTATAATTTGTGAATGTCTACGACACATATTAACTCCTCGTTGAATATTTTTTTTAAATGACCAAATGTTGTTCTTTAATGGGCGCGTGCGATTTGACAACATGTTCACTCTTGCAAATTTGGCCAGTGGTATTTCGTCAGAATAAAATTCATATTTTCTGACCAAGTTCATGAGCCAAAACTATATATTAACAAGAAGAAAAGTAATTTCTCAACTGAAATTTGTAAGAAAATTAAAAATGAAGGAAAAATAGACATGAGCTTGACCCAATATATGGGTTAAGAATTGATAAGGTAGATGATTGAATTAATTAGTTAACTTTTCATATCATTGACAAAAAGTTGGTAGTTCCCTTTCTAGAAATCTGCCTCTAAGAGATATATTGTCTTTGAGAGAAATTTCCAGTAATCCTAGATCATCGGAATCCTAGATCATCGGAAAAATGTCTTTAAGTATGAATCAGCTCAAACAAAGTCGGATTTAATACCTTTAGAAAACGAAGAATATGATCATATTCTAAATATGTGCACCAGACAGTATATCAATAACTGGGATTCGTTTTAAATTGTTTGATATGGCTTTTTAAGTAAAATACAACTAAATCTGATAATATTATATTGTTTGGTTTGTGACCTAACAAAAATAAATAAATAAATAAAGTGGCTTTGGAATAATTCCGTTTCTACACTCGGTGGTTATGCTTATCAGTTATCAGTTATCAGTTTCGCGCATTTATTCTTGAGCGTCTGAAAAGGACTGTTGGTTTTTTTCTAAAAGTTAAAGTTGAAATCGGGGATCCACGAGACGATGCCAGGTCCCTGTCATGTCCGTTACAATCCGCTTGCTCGTAAAGGTTCAGTCCATAAGGAGTTAACACAATTACACATAAGATCTAAAGGTCTAATTAGTTAAGTGGACAGGGGAGTTCCTTACCCCCAAAAAATTAAGGTTAATTAAATAATTATATATCTTAATTTTAATTATTTTTTAATTTATTCTTTTATTCTTAAAAACTATAAAAGTTTCTTAAATGAGCATGCCGTGAGATAGGCCACATAGCAATGATAGTATCAAAAATATGTGATTTCCGATATACCTAACAAATGAGTACCTCGTCGGATATAACTTTAAAGAATACTTTGGAGGCCTTAAAAATTGTTTGACAGCACCACGTAAAGTCTCAACATTTATAGGATCTGGTTATAACCCATTTGACTACTAAAAAATCCATCATTAATCATTCTACCTACGTTAGTCCGTTTGACAAAATTTTGACAGCATAACGGTTTATTTTTCTTAAAACCAAAAATTTAAACATTTAGGAAAACAAACTACAAATATTTTGTGGTACGCCATAACTTCAAAATGCACCACCCAGAAAAATTTATATGTTTTAACTCATAAAAAAATATCAATATCCAATCATTGTGTGGCGTCCAGCGCAGGCCCTAGAGGGGACAGTACAGATGAGTGGGCGGCACGGGAACAGTTCACCAATAAGAGCCACAAGTCCGAGGGCCCCGCAAGGTGGGTCCTATGGAGGCTTGAGGTGGGGCCCGCGTCGAACGCCACACATTGATTGTTCAACAACCATTAAATTAGATTTACTACATAATCATGAAATATGTAAAAATTAAACTATTGAACAATATCGAACACTTGATTCGTCAAAGGCTTTTTAATGTTCAACACATATAGTTTGCAACCTTATTGATATCATGATTCATAAGACTACAAAGGCATAACAACAACAAGAACAACGACGACGATAATAATAATAAGAACAACAACAACAACAACAATATATAGTTTAATAAACAATATATTAAAATCCATATAATTTAATCTTAAATTCTAAATTTATTAGTTAATTATATAAAAAAACCACGAAAGATGAGTAATAGAGTTTCTACCAACTTAGTCGACGATATTTGATGGCAAAAAGATTTAGAATGGTATCGTCCGTTGAAACTTTGAATCATCAAACTTAGACTTCAAAATTTTGTCTCGTAAATCTGATACCATAATTGCTTCCAAAATGTTAAACATAGGCCAGAATGACATTTTTTCTAATTTAGTGTCGGTCAACTGTTGACTACCATTGATCACAGTTGGCCGACGAGGTAGTGGCAGAGATTGGTACCAAAACAAAGCTCTCGATGCGAGGATCATTGTTCTAAGGTTGGCTTTCAAAAACGAAGCTCAATTCTCTGAAAAATGGAGCAAATCCAATGAAAGGAGGGGGCAGTGGTCTGGATTTTTTGGCCGAAGAGTGGCTGGGTCTTGCTTCTCTTGCTGAGATGCACACGCTGAAGTGGTTGGCTAGAGAAGGTGGAGAAAGACGGCACCATAATCAGCTGCCAAAAGCCAAGGAGGCAGCAGCTTTCCTCCTCAATTCTGGGTGGAGGACAGCGAGTAGGCAGTCAACACTCCCGCTCCCAGAGTTTTGGACAACGACAAAGGATAAATTTGTCAATTCACAACTTAAAATAAATTTTGCATTTCAAAAGGTTTAAATTTGATATGGACTCAAAATTTCGCAGAATATCCAAAAGACAATTAAAAATAGTATTATATACCCCCTTTTCCTAGAGCAGGTAGCAAAGTTGAAATGAGTGTTAACCCCAGAACACAGATAAAGAATAACCTTTTTTGAAATTTTGTGTAGTAATTTGGGTGTTTTAATTCTTGGTGTTTCGGAGACAGCCGGAGACTACCCGGGCAAGGCAATGAAGTTTCAGAGTGCCGGCAGAGGTTTACCGCAGGAGTGATGGATAGGAGACTAATTCGTACCTGATCCGTTCTAAGCTGGTAAATTCTGTGCTAAACAGATTCATTTTTAGCTGGTACATATATATATATATATATATCTCTCTGCTGATTCCTATGTATTTGTTTCCAAGAAATTCTTGAATTTGAGTTCTCCCAAACTCTTATATTGTTTGTTAATTTCGACATAGGTGCTTGTACATATGTACATGTGCGTGTGCATATATTTGCATGCAAATTTATTTTTGTGTACATATAAATTGGCATAAAAATTGATTCATATAATTACTCTCTCTTTTTTTCCCAAGAGAAACATAAGAAAACAAATATCTTGCTTTATTTTTGTTCTTAAAAAACGCTACTAATTCGTAGAGAATATGGCTACCTAAACATATGTTTGAAAAATATAATATTTTTGTTTTAAAAATGATGACTATTTTTGTGCTTCATCACAATAAAAGACAAACGTAGGAGAATAGCACCATTGACACAGTCGACACTCTTCTGGTTGAGGCTGCTTGATTAATAAAATTAACCTGACCGAATACTAGCCGATCACTTGAATTTTATGTGAGGTTTATCAGTATTACATATTCTCTTGCTCAAGTTTCACCTTCAATATAATTTCAAGGCAATTTTGTCTCATTAATTAGGAAGTAATTGAAGGTCTCTTTTTTTTTTTTTTCCCTTTTTTTTTGGGATCCTAGATGGCCTTTTCTTGTAATTTTTTTTTTTTTTTAGCAACGGAAGTAGAAAAACTGGGGGACATAGAAGTTATGCTAGATAGATATTAAATAATTCTCCTTTTGAATTATGACTAATGAGTAGTTGAAATTCATGTACATAGGAATTTTCTTATTAATATAAAATTAATGTATTTCCCAAAACTAATTACGACATTAGTGCACTTCCTGACATCATGAATAGTCCTCAAATATGGTGATGGGATTTTCATGATTTTTTCTTGTAAATTGACCTTGTGTTTGGCAAAAGTGGTTCACACCACTTTTTTCAGTTATAAATAGTGTAAAGCTTTCACATGCTACAGTAAGAAAAAAAATCACTACAGTATAAAGCTCTCACATGTTACAGTAAAACAGTTCTAACCAACGGTTCTTACAACCCTGCCAAACACCGTATTGAAAAATTTGAAAGAAAATGTTTCCCTCCTAATGCCTGCAAATTCGGCACCCTTATTTTATTTTACTTTTTTCAAATTCCCTCCACTGTTGATTTGATCTCCTCTTTATCCTGCCTTCCATTCCCAAAGTGTTTATTCCGTACTTTTTAAGTGCATCTTAGACCCAAAATTTCAATATTTCAAATGTTGATCACAACTTGGAAATTTTCATACTAATTAAATTAACTAGTTAATTGTCAATCTAAATTAATGACATGGTTCTTATCTCATGAGTCCATATAACGGACACTATTAAACTTTTCCTTTATCATATTTTTTAATTTAATCTCATACATGTGACACTAAAGTGCCTTTCAAGCACATAATTAATTTATAAAAAATTAAATTATTAATTTGGACACAAGATTGCATTGCATTTCATTCAATCATCATCCTTGTGACACTAAAAGTGATCATGGTTTAGTTACTCATTTGCATTTTGATATTATAATCATAAATTGTAAAATACACAAGGGTTAAATACATACTATACCTCCGAGTTTTCATTATTTCTCAATTTATCTATCTCTTTTTAGAAACTACAAAGGATCCGTTGAATTTCAAAAACTTGTATCAATTTTATCCCTTATAGACTTTTTCGACTGAAATGGGGATAAGATAAAAACACCTTTAATTAGACCTAATTTGTTTATAAAATATATGTTTCTTTTTGAGAAAATTCTTAAAAAATATTTTAAAATTTAAAAAGTCATAAAACTTAAGCTCTTTTTTTGAGATTTAATGTTTTATTTCAAGATTTTTTGATGTTTTTAATATATGAAAAATTGTGCAAAATTATTTAAGAGTCGTTATGTTGTTTTGCCTAATTTTTTCTATCCATGGAAATGAAATTGAAATGTTTTTAAAATTTAAAAGATAACTTCGTAGTTTCTAAGAACAGAGGACAATTTAAGAAAAACTTAAAACTAGAAGGTACAATTATGTAATTAACCCAAATGAGTAATTATATAAAAATTTATTGTTTAAATCTTAATCACACTCAAGATTTAGTGGGATGAATTTCTCTAACATTACAACTTCAGGCGGTTATTGGCGGCTCTTTCCTTTCCCAACCCCGCAAGAAAGTTCTATGCTGTTGCTTTCTTTTCTAGGGCCCGTTCTTATAAAAGTGCAATATTGACCACAATATGATCATCCATAGGTAAAATAGAAAATAAAAAGTATACCGCCACAAATAGTAGCAAAATTGTCATCAGCCAAAACCATATCTGAAGAACTTATCGAACTAAATGATAGAATATGTTAAACTTTCACATCAAGCACGTCCATTTTCCAATTCATATTCAGGATTTGATAACTATCTCCGGAGAAGAAGCCCACGTAACTATCGCCGTAAATGAAGTCCACATGACATCTTACTTAAAGTCTAGACTCACACTTGAGTTTGGTCCCAAAAACAAAAAATAAAAAAATAAAAAAATAAAGAAGAAGAAGAAAGAAAGAAGGGGTGTGGGGGCTTAAGAGGTGGATTAAAATCTCTTTATTTTATAAATATTACTTATATGTCTCTTTTTTTGAATTACGTGTATCGGGAATCCTAAAATACCCTCTAAGTAGACTTTGATCATGTATTTAGTTTTTAGGTAAATTACACTGACACCTTTTATATTTTACTCAAATACAGTCACACCCCCTCGACCAAAACAAATCACACTAACGTCCCTTAACTTTCAAAAAATTTATAGAAAGACCACCTATCTTAGTTGACTGTTAATTGGCTGTTAATTTTGTTTAAAATACCAAAATCAACCCTTACAAAAATAAAAAAAATATTAATTATAAAACCTTAGAAATCTAAAAATAAAAATATTTATTACAATAAACCAACATTTGAGGCTAAAAAAAAAAAAAAAAAACAGCTAAACCCAAAGCCAAACCACCCCACTGCTGTCCCTCCTTCCCACCTCAACCCTTCCCCCCATGTCTAACTGTCTTACCTTGCTTGCACCCTTGACAACCAGCCTAGCGACAGCCAGCCCCATGCCGCCCAATTCATAGCCCCATGCCACCCACCTGTGCTCCTGGCCTCGTCACACCTCCTCCCTAGAGCCACATAGCCTTGTCGGCCACTAACCCCTCTCCCCTTGTCGCCCCCATCCTCGTCAGTGTAGGATGCTTACCCTTGTCGTCCTCATCCGTGGCATATAAATGAAATCAAAGCTAACCTCGTCACACCCTCACCTAACCCCCACCATGCCACCCACTTTCTTCACCCCGTTGCCCCCAAACCAACCTATCCTAGTCACATAACATCGATCGAGAGAAAAGGAGGCAATGAGTTAATTGAAAGAGAATGAGATAAATTGATTAAGAGAATGGGAGAGAGGGGTTTCATTGTGGGGAAGAGGGGGCATCGAGTAGGGGGAGGAAGGGCATTAGGCACCGATGTGGGGCCAAACGAGGGGCCTCGGGGTAAGGAGGTCATCAAGTATGGGGGCATTGGCGTGGGGCAAAAAGAGGAGATCTAGGGGGAGGGGGACCATTGGGTTATTGAGAGGTCAAGAGGATAGGAAAAGGTTTGATTAGGTTTAATGTAGTTAGGTGTTTTTAATCAATGATTTGAATTAAATTTGTAGACCAATGGTTGAGATTGATGGGTAATTTTTGTCATTTCATATAAAAATTTACCAGAGTTAAGCCTAAGGGATGTTAGTGTGATTAGTTTTGGTTTAAAGGGTGTCATTATAATTTGGGTAAAATATAGGAGTGTCAGTGTAATTTATCTTTAGTTTTTTAAACAAATCTTTTTATTTTTCTCATAGTTGAGTCGTTAAAAAAACTTGACATTATAGAATAACATATACACTTAATTAATTACAATATAATTTAAACAACAAAAACATCAATATCATTAAATTATTTACAATATAATATTAAAAAATACATGAAGCAATAAAAAATAAATATCATTAACTTAATGTAATATGTTTATATTACCAATCCATAAATAGCCGAACCTAAAATACCAAGTATCATTATCATTTGAAGTAAAAAAAAAAAAATGTCATTAAGTATCATTATCATTTTATATCATTAATTAACGATCATGATGCATTAATCATATAACTTATAACATATACAAAAAGACTTAATAAATATTATATTATTAATTTAATTATATATCACTAAAAAAACTCAAAACAATATTAATGTAGAAAACAACTGATGAAAAATACATAAACACCATTTGTAATCGTGTTTTCAAGTACAATTTGATATTAACCAATAAACAACCTAATTTTAGGTTTTTTTTTTTTTGTAAAGAATCTGCTAGATTTGTTATCATTAAACTTCTATATAATAAATTAAAAATATAATTATTAAGGCCATTTATGTTCTTATATATAAATTTTTTGGGACATATAAAGAACATTCATAAACTGAAGTCACATTTTAACTCTATGAATAAAATTGGGTTATATGTTTTATTAACCCAAAAGAAATGACAAAGTATTGAAGGGCAACCAGGAACCAATTAGATGTAATCACTCTATTATTATTAGGAAAATACCCAAAACAACCCTTGTGTTTTGCTTAAATATTACTTTTGTCTATCTTATTATTAAAATGTTCAAAACACCCATTCTATTTTGTCTAAATACCACTTTTCTCCTCTTATTATTAAAATGCTGAAAACAACCCCTATGTTTTAAAATTATACTCAAAATACCTTATCAAGCAATTAATATTTTAAAATTTTCATTTATGTCTTTCCCAATATATATTAATTTCAAAGGTTATTTGTGTATGTGCGTTTTTGTTGCCTACAAGTTTTTTCATTTTTGATGAAACTTTTTAAAAAACTAAAATTATACTTCCTAATGTTTACTAAATACAATTTAAATCATTATTAAACTAAAATATTAAATAAAATCAATCTTAAAAAGTTAGAAACTGTCACAATAATTGAAGTATTTGCTTAGTTAATTCCAATATATATTTGAAAATTTTAAATTACCTTTTCTTTAATTTTTTAGTCAAGTTTTAAATAACATTTTTTAAGTATGACTTTAAAAACCTAAAGGGTGTTTTAGGCATTTTAATAATAAGAGGTGCAAAAGTGGTATTTGGACAAACACTAGGGGTGTTTTGGACATTTTAATAATAAGAGAAGGTAAAGGAAGTATTTTGGCAAAACATGGAGAATGTTTGGATGTTTTTCCTTATTATTATTATTAATACGGTAATCAAACATGTAATAGAACTACTAACCAAAAATATCGAAGTCTATGCCAATCAAATGCAGATCGAGTTAATCCATGGTTGGTAGCCAAGCATAGCACAAAGTTGGACCTGTGAGTGATCTTTTCACCATTGTGAAAATGAAGTTTATAGTCAGATAAAACCAATCCAGAACTAACGTTCACAGTAATTAATCCAAATAAAGATTAGTAGGCGAAGGCCCCGACATCCATTCCCATTATTCTACTACTATCATTTTTCTATTAGGATTAATTTAACAAGTATTTTTTAAATGGTAATTTTTGACATGCCACGACAACTTTCAGTTGGAAAGAAAAATTATGACATTAAGCATGTATTAGAAATGTAATTAGTGTTAGAATTCTTAATTCTATGTATTCATAAATCTATAGAACCTAAGAATAACCATATCACAATCCTATGATCATACTATGACAAATTATCAAGAAACTGAATTAAGGATAAATATATATATATATATATATATATATTCATGGTAGCAGTTTTTAACTCTTTTGTGAAATTTCTATGATAATAGACGAACGGGTTATTGTCTTCTTTAATCAAATCACCTTAATCTTTAGTGGGTTCTTTCTCTTCTTGATGGGGAGAGGAGAAAGCTTTTGAATGATTTGATGTATTGGGGACCATAAGCTAATAATGTTTTTATATACTTTTATATTAGGGTTTCATAAAACTTAGTTTGATTAGTATTAAGTATTCACTCATTAGAGCTATACCTAGTTAATAGCCTATGAATTTTTTATAAATAGATCACTTAAATTAGTCCACTATAATTAAATAGCTATAATACAATTGCTATATTAATATGTTGCCCATAAGCTGATGGAAAACTAAAATTTTTTATTTATTAGTTCTAACTGATTATAGTATAAAGTTCTCAGCACTTAAAAAAAAAAACAAAAAAAAAAACAAAAAATTGTTAAAATGTAAAACTCTTATATATTACAGTTTTTAAATCAAAAACTTTAGTTCTGACTAACTAGTCAGATACCCCTTAACGCTTTGTTTGAGAGATAAATTGAAACATAATTTCAATTTATTACCCTCAAATGCTACAATAGTTTGCTATAGTATAAAGCCTTACATGCTATAGTGTTTAAATTCTAACTTCAAGCCCTAACTTACTTTCCAAACTAGGGTAAATCACATTAAACAAGATCAAGAAAATCAGTCCGCAACTGGAAAATTGTAAGAACAAAGATTAGAACGGTTATGGTCATCCATATATATGTTGATCAACTCAAGTTCTTGGCAGTGATTTGCTCCATAATTAATAGATTTATAAGAAGAAAAAATTATAACGAGCAAAAACTTGAAATTTTACAGGTAATAAAACTCAAACAACAGTAATGGAGATAGCAGCTGCTGTTGTCCACGCCATGATGGAGAAATCTATTGAGGCTCTTGGAAGGGAAGCTTGTTACGCACATGAGTTTAGGCGTCAATTTGATCAGACGAAGGGAATTCTAGAAGTAGCCAAGAAATTCCTTGACAACAAGGAAATTATTAATCACAAGCTTAAAGAGGGGCATGTCAAGCCAGCCTTGATTCAGCTGAGGAAACTGATTTATGAAGCTGACGATGTGGTGACAGATTGCCTAATCAGGGACGAATACAAGGGTGATGGCTTCCCTGGTTTCTTGCATCAATGCAATCCATTCTTCTTGCATCAAGCTGGAAAGAAGTTGGAGAACATTAACTCCAAAATGAAAGAAGAATTGGTGAAGTTAGAGGCATATAAAATACCGGACAATCCACAAAGCCAACCTCATGGGGGAGATGATGATCCATCCCAGAATGAGGAACGCAAAATGTCGTCTCAGGACTACAACCCAGACGAGAGAATTGTTGGAATAAGTGATGACATTGAGAAGATAAAAAAGTGGATCCATGAAGGCGGCAGGGGGCTCCAATGCATTGCAATTGCGGGGATGGGGGGCTTGGGCAAGACTACCATTGCTCAAGAAATCTACAACGACGCAGAAGTTTGTAAAGAGTTCCAGACAATATGGGTGCCTGTTTCAAAGAATTTCAATGAGGATCGAATTTCAAAGCACGTGTTGAAAAAGTTGGGAGGACAAATATCGGATTGTAGTCGATTGATGAGAGCACTTGTTGATGCTCGCAAAATGAAAAAGGATGTTCTTGTTGTCATGGATGATGTGTGGAGCATCGATAATACGGACTGGTGGGCTAAATTTTGCAAAGCTTTAACCATAGCAGATGGAAGCACTTGCATCATTGTTACGACCAGGATTGAAGATGTGGGGCATCAAGTGGCCAAAGAATGCCGAATTCATAAGCCAAGACCACTAGGTGCAGATGATAGCTGGCTGTTGTTCTCCATGTTTACTGATGGTATATGTAACGAGCAAGAATATGAGGAAACAGGGAGGAAGATACTGGAGAAATGTGGAGGGCTTCCACTATCAATCAAGACAATTGGATCCTTATTGGCATCCAGGGGCAACAAGCTTTCCACATGGACAGAGATATTGGAAAGTTTTCATACGTCAGCGGTACTTGAACTAAATGATGACCCCGTTATGGCTTCTCTCAGATTGAGCTATGATGAACTTAAGGCTCATCTTAAGCAATGCTTGTTGTGTTTGTCAGTTTACCCTGAAGACCATGAGATAAGAGCTGAGCAGATAATCCATTGGTGGGTTGCGGAGGGCCTCATTCCAGGGCAGGGCTCAAACGAAATAGAATTAGGCTATCAATGCCTTTCAGCTCTAGTCAGTAGATGTCTGGTCGAAGTTAAGCATGAAAGAAACTATGATGGGAAAGTCTATACTTTCAAGATACATGATATGGTACGCGAGTTGATTATGAAGATTGCACAATCAGAGGAATTTTGCACCTTCAATGAAAAGGGCATCCAAGAATGGAAGGAAGATTCTTACTGGTTTGGTATCATTGATGAAATGATCGTAGAGATAAAGGCATTTGGGAAAAATTTAAAACTCCGCTCGTTAGTACTTGTGAGAGGTTGCCCTATTAATTTTGTCACAAACTTGGGGTTTCCACTGTCTCTCAGGATGTTGAATTTGTCTGGGTGTTGCAGTACTAATCTGGACAAGAAAAAAGTGAAGAATCTGTTTGACTGGATTGCTTCTCTTAAGCGCCTAGCATGTTTGAATCTAAGTGATGTTACATGTCTAGAGGAACTTCCATCTTCAGTGGGTAAACTCCAAAATCTTCAAATATTGGTCCTAACCGGATGCAACAAGTTAACAAGGCTGCACAAGTCAATAACTAAAATGAAGAAACTCATTGTCCTGCATGTGGATGGTTGTCCCCTCGAGTATTTACCTCGGGGCTTGGAGAGGCTTACAGGTCTTCAAGAACTCGCTGGATTCAGAGTCATTAGTCAGCAAAATTCAAAGGCATGTAGCCTTCTTGAGCTTTCAAAACTGATCAATCTCAGACAGCTACAGATGGTCATAAGTGATGATGACTTTGAAATTTTAGAAAGTGAGCTGAAAGAAGTCCTCTCAAACCTGGCGAATCTCAAGGTTCTATATATTGATGCAAATAATTGCAAGAAACCAAAAGCTATGAATATGTTAAATTGTTTGAACCCTCCTAAAGCCCTTAAGGAGCTGTATCTTAGAAACTATCGTGGCATGGTGACATTGCCGAAGTGGGTTCATCCTTCGTTCCTTCCTGAATTGCGATATCTTTGTGTTGAGGATGGAGACATCACCAACTTCATTCCTCGAGATAAAAATGACCGTGCTTCGTACGTCTGGAAAAAACTTGAAGGTTTGTCATTGAAGGATCTGAAGAAATTGGTCGCGGACTGGGATGAGTTGAACAAAGTTATGCCTTTACCAAGAAAATACATTGAGATTGATCCTGCCTATGGAGAATGGACAAATCTCCCTTCCAACGTTCAACAGTCTGGGTTCTGGAGGGGAAATTAGGGAATACCTTGAAGAATACCAATGGATCAATCTGCAGCCGGACAACTATTTTCTCCACTTGGCATTTGATCGTTAGTTGAATAGATACTTGTGTCTTATCAGCAACTATGAATTATATGCATAATGATGTGTGTAAGATGTTGGTATTGTTGGTTCTGGAAGTTTGTGCTTAATCAGTCAGAGAGCAATGTCTGTTTAGTTTTGTTAGTGTGTGCTTTGAGTTGTATGGATTGGTTTCTGTATTATAGTGGCTTCAGTGATGTATCGTATTAAATGTTTGTGTATATATACTACATCTATATTGTGTTATATTTGTGTATGTCCTAGTTGCATGTGGAATATGATAGACATTACGCCCCCAAATTCAGTTGTGGTTGCTTGATTGATTTCCTTCTGGTTGAGGGAGTGCAGGACAAAGTTTCCAAGGGTAGGAGTTTTCTGTTGGTCAATGTTATTTAGAATATGCACTAATTAACCTCATAAATTAATTCCTTTTCAAGAAGCATATGTTCAATCGAAGACCATTTCAGTTTTTCTTTTCTTTAATTTTTTTTCACTCCTCTGTGATGTTTCTTGTTTTTTTTTTCCTCGAATAAAATGAAACTAAGAAAACAAACCAAATATGGAAAGTAGACCAACACATTAAAAGTGAAAGAACTGCCTTCAAAAATTTGTCAGGAGCCAAGATGGAAAAATATATATTCCAAACAGAGCCGCATGCATATATACTATTAAATTTTGATGGATACCAACAACTAGTCAACCCATATTTTGCAGAATTTATCCCTGCAAATTGATATAAGATGAGGCAACAAACTCTGTTCTGCAAAAAGTTCGAAGAACAATTATGCTAGATAAAAAACTAGTAAAATTAAAGCAAACCGACACTTCCATGATATTCATCTGTGCTGATTTTGTTTTCTTTCTATCTACCAAAAAAAAATCTGAGAATAGTTAATAAGATCACGAGACATATCACACTCTTAAATCACCAAATGCAACTCTCCTACATAATGATTTCAAGTTCAAGAGTAAAACAATATCACTATGTCTTATCTTGCACACACTTTACAGGAAAGTGGATCAAATTGATGCTCTTTCAGATCAGCGTATTTTAGCGAGCCAGGTCTCTTATACAATGGCTTTATCGCCGTCATTTGAGGGAACTATAGCTAGAACATATCAAATATATCTCTCTCGCAGTATTTCCAATTACTAGCAAGAACTTTTATATCTCTCTCGCAGTATTTCCAATTACTAGCAAGAACTTTGCTCTAGCATTTGGGTAGAGCCTGAACAGTTGTGGACCTATAACAAGCCTGAAGGCTAAAACCACATATGTATAGCTCGTTATAAAGGAGTCTAAACTATTTTTAAAGGTTTATTTAGGTATGAGATGGTCATGGACAGTTGTTGCCTGTTGTTGTGGTGTCCAACGCGGGTCCCACCTCAAGCCTTCATAGGACCCACCTTGCGGGGCCATAAGTTATAAAGGAGTCTAAACTATTTTTAAAGGTTTATTTAGCTATGAGATGGTCATGGACAGTTGTTGCCTGTTGTTGTGGCGTCCGGCGCGGGCCCCCACCTCAAGCCTCCATAGGACCCACTTTGCGAAGTCCTCGGACTTATGGCTCTTATTGGTAGACCATCCCTGTGCCGCCCACGCATCCGTACTGTCCCCTCTGGGGCACTGTGACCCCTCAGGGTTTTCTTTTGCATCCCTCGGGTTCGAACCTCAAACCTCCCTTAAGAGGTTCTTATTTCCTTCTCGAGTATCGAGAAGGAAATAAGAACCTCTTATGGTCTACCAATAAGAGCCATAAATTCGAGGGCCCCGCAAGGTGGGTCCTATGGAGGCTTGAGAGAGTATGTCCGGGCCGGAGGCCACAATTCCCTGTGCTGCCCACTCATCCGTACTGTCCCCTCTGGGGCCCTCTGGCCCCTCAGGGTTTTTCTTTCGCGTCCCTCGGGTTCGAACCTCAAACCTTCCTTAAGAAGTTCTTATTTCCATCTCGAGTACCAATTGAGCTACCAATAAGAGCCATAAGTCTGGAGGCCCCGCAAGGTGGGTCCTATGAAGGCTTGAGGGAGAACGTCCGGGCCGGACGCCACAGTTGTGGCCTCTTCCATCTTAAATGGCTGCATACGCAATAAGTACTACACCTATTCATGCTCAAATCTATTGGTTTAATAAACTGAAAGAGGCTTGAGTGGATTGGATGAACAAGAAAAGATAGTATTAGGAAAATCAAGCACGTGTACACAATGTTGACAATGCCATATACCAAAGACGATGATCAAGCCACAAAATTTAACGGTGAGAGTAATATATTCACAATAAAGCTAAAACACGAATCACAACGGGAATAACTCCAACCAAGGTCAAGCATAGATGCATACATGCAAATTCACTAGCTAAAACTAGCATCATGACGCAACAGTTCTCACACGTTCAAGAAAATGTTGACAAATGATCAGTGGTGATGTTTATATCTCCTTTATAGTTTAGGCATCCATATGTTATAGACCGACGAATCTCATTAATGGTTTACTCTCGAGTAAGAACACTCCAAACATCAGATATCATGGGCCTGCAACTTGGGGATATTGTGCACATCACTGCTAAACTCAACATTTCAATGGCTCCTCAGTTGTCATAGTAATTATTTAAACTGGGATCAACCAGGCGTAGCATATGATGATTGGAACATGAATGGGCCTGCATGGCGATCCATGAGTCTCAACGCCTGAAAGAACAAACAATAATACGAAAAAAATTAAAAAAAAAAATTGTTAGCACATGGTATCATTATGAATGTGTAAGTTGCTTGCCTCGTTTAAAATAAACTCTGATTCTTGCTTCGATTTAGCCTCATCTTCCCACTAACAATTTCAAGTACAATTACCCTGAAATTGTATATCTCAATTTCTGTTGTTGGCTCACTAAGCTGAAAACACTCTGGTGCTAGATATCCCCTGAAAAGCAAGTCAAAATCTGCATCCGTAAAAAGAAAATCTAAATATAATATTATTGTTAGAAAAGGAAAAAAAAATGCTACAGAAAACTTATAGGTCCGTTACATTAAGCCTTAAGTATATCACTGTCCTTAAGTCAATCCAATGGTACTGATCAGCTTCTTAATTACAAGTAAATTGCCAGTTGAGACATTCCATCTGCATAATTATGTAGATGTTGTAAAAGTTACGTACTTATTTCAACTAAAGAAAAATTAACAAATAAAGTTTGTTACTAATTACCTAGAAGCTTCTTCTTTTACAATTGAAAGCCGATCTTCTGCAGTATAAACTTTGGCCAATCTAAAGTCTGACAGCTTGGGCTGTAAGTTTACATCAAGAAGAATATTGGGAGCCATAACATGGCCATGAACTATCTTAAATCCTGGATTATTGTGTAGAAACTTCAGATCTCTTGCCCTTATTCCCTGGCTAATGTGAAATCTAGTTTGCCATGACAAATATGTTTTTAATGGATCCCGAGGGAGTTTCAACAAGTCTTCAGTCTGCAACGATCACCAAGTCTCCAAATTAAATTTATGTTCTGCATAGAAACTAAATTTAACAGAACAGGAATGACTCAAGTAAAACATATGCTAAATTGGCTTGATTTCTGCATAGGCCAAAAATTTAGAAGAAAATATCCAACCTTTCCAACATTATTAATTATAGGGCTTCTGATGTTTTGCAAATTTAGCAGCTGCTGTAGTCCACGCCATGACAGAGAAATCTAGTGAGGCTCTTGGAAGGGAAGCTTGTTATGCACTTGAGTTTAGGGGTCGCTTTGATCAGACGAAGTTTGCAAACGATGATTCAGTGTTTTTTAAGTTTCATCCATATACTTGTTATGTCAAGGATCAAGCTACCAAGGAGATTCTATTGGAAGGCAAACTTAAAGGGGGTTTATATGTGTTTGATCCCACTCAAATTAATCTGCGTCAACAAACCACACCTTCTGCAAAGACTCATCATTTCCCTATTCTTCCATGTATATAGTCCTCTATGCCATGCAATAAAGTCCTTACTAATAGTAATATTTCCAGCTATCCCTTTTCAACTTCCCAGTCATGTACACAAACAGTAGACGCAAATTCTATTTTGTTTGATATCTGGCATAAAAGACTTGCTCATCCATTTGAGCACATTGTAAAAACAGTTCTAACTGAGTGTAATTTCTCTCATATCAATAAAATTCCTTATTCCATGTGCTCTGCTTGTTGCCTTGGAAAACTTCATAAATTTCCATTTGTCCCTTTTGAAACTGAGTACACTGAACCCCTACAATTTGTTCATTCAGATGTGTGTGGTCTAGCCCTTATTTGCTCTTCTAATGAATATTTCTATTATGTGCATTTCATAGATGCGTATTCCCGTTTCACATGGCTATATCTGATTAGAAATAAGTTAGATGTCTTTTAGAGCTTTCAAAATTTTCAAGCCCTTGTTGAGCTTCAGCTGGGATATAAAATTAAAGCTTTGTAGACTAATTGGGGAGGGGAATATAGGTCCTTTACCACCATTTTAGCCTCCAAAGGGATTGTTCACAGAAATTCTTGCCCTTATGTTCATGAGCAAAATGGACTTGCTGGGAGGAAGCATCACCACATTGTTGAGAATGGCCTCACATTGTTAGCACATACTTCAATGCCCTTTAAATATTAGGATGAGTCTTTTAGGACTTCTATTTTCATTATCAATTGCCTTCCTACCAAAGTTCTTCAGAATATCTCTCCTTCTGAGAAACTTTTTCACACCAAACCTATATACTTATAACTTGAAGTCTTTGGCTGCTAATGTTATCCCAAAACAAGACCTTATAACAAGCATAAATTTCATTTTCACTCCACTCCTTGTACATTTTTCGGGTATAGTCTCAATCATAAGGGCTTCAAAACTCTACTGGTTGAATTCTCATTGCTTGTGATGTTGTATTTGGTGAAACAATTTTTCTTTTGCTGCTTCAAAGACTGTCAAAACTTCTACTTGAGTTCCTCCCTTGAGTGTCTCTAATCCTCTTGTAGTTCATCCCAATTCGGTCACTTCATCTTCTTCTTCAGCTACACAGACATTAGCTCCAGATACTTAATGTTCTCACCCTGATATCGATATTGATGCTACTAACTCTATTCAAAGTTGTAACACTCCATTTTTCTATTGAATGATTAATAAAGAGTTTAACGCTATAATTGACGACAATAATATTATTACTAACATGCTATTTAGTGATTTACAGGTAACAGTGACGAGGGGTTTGATGTACTAGAAAAGGTTCATACCAATTATGTATGATTATGATTATTTATGAATTAATGATGTGATGATGCATTTTGTTATGTTTTAATTAAATAAAATATAATACGAAAAAATTAATTAATTGATTTGTTTTTATTTAATGTATACATATATATATATAAATAAGAATATATAACATTAATTATACATATTATATACGATATGTGATATTTTTTTATGCTATATGTGAATAAAATGTTTTGGCCTTTGGGCCTGTGGCAGCAAAACTGCATGAATAAAAAAAAAAAAAAAGAATTACATGTGGTAAAAAAAAAAAAGGCTTCTTAGGGTTTCATAAGCAGCCTACACTAAAAAACTACATAAATACCTCTTATTTGTAATTCTAAACTCACACTTCATTCCTTACTAATTGATTGGCTTTATGCTTGGTTTTCTTTGGCTTTATTAAAATGTTTAATTTTCCTAATTGCATTCATCTTGGTAAGTGTATCAATCATTTAATATATTTGTTTGATGTTTTGGTTTATTATGTTAATATTAGAATTATTATTATCATCACATGGATTCTTTTATTATATGTATTTCATGTCAATTAGTGATTGAAAAGAATTGATTTGGTTGTTTTAATTAACCTTTCATTAAACTCTAGAGTGGAGATATCATAGATTTTCATATTTTTGTTATGTAGATCTTTATGGGTGTATTTTATTATCAATTATTATCATGTTAATTATGTGTTTATAATTTTAATTGAGGTTTTATTATGTTATGGATTGGTATTGAAATTTTTTTTAATGACTTATGCCTAATTATCATACAAACACCTAACAGGCATCGTGTACCGTTAATTTCCGATTCTGTGTTACTTTGTTTGGATTTTTCTTATATTTTTTTTCCCAAATACTAGATATCTTAAGCTTTCGTTTGGCTTTTGAATTGCCTGAATCAGAGTTTTTTTTTAAATAGTTTTGATATTCCGTTAGGCAAGTTATTGTCAACATATACGTATAATATATCAAACTCTTCATTTTTTAGTCTAGTTTCTAATGCTATTGGTTTTGATTGATTTGGAGCCAAATGAAATTATTATGATTTTTTAAGTGAATAAAGGTCATTCTACTTACTTTTAGAAATTATGCTCTATGTTCATAAATTGTGATTTTATGCTTCTTGATGTTATTACATGACGAGGTGATATTCAATGATATTATGAGATGTTTATATGTTGTTAATAGTATTATTAGTGACTTATGGTCAATATAGATGTCTGACATGAGCTCTTCAAAGAAGCGAGCATACTAAAGATTTAAATCGTCGTGTCACCTATTATTGAAGGTTGACTAAGTCTAGAAGTCAAGTAAGTATATCTCTTACCTACAATATGATTGTTCAAAATCAAAAAGATTGATGTTGATGATATGTTATGAAGATGTTTTAAAATGAGAAAATTGAAGGAAAACGATGAAAGATGATATCTTTTTTACCTCATTATTCTATTTGATGGAAACCTTTTTATGAAAAACTATATATATGTATTATTTATATTATTATTTTGATGTTTTAAAAAAAGGCTTTATACACTTGACGGATTGATGGTGATTATAGGGTCCGTGAGCAGACCGACCGATGAGTGGTCGTTTCATTTTTGTCGCGGTTGGTTCGAGGGTTTCTCCCTCACTCTTTCTGTGGCTACTGCACTATGACGGTACAACTCCAGGGCCATACTATATGATATTTTGAAGTATTACTATATATATATATATATTATTTTTAAAAAATAATATTTTCTTAATGATGAATTTATTTTATTAAACATTGTTAATTGATGAAAATGTTTTGTGAGAGTTAGGGTATACTTACTAAGTATTATGCTTACTAGATGTTTCTCATACTATAGATAGAAACATGAGTTAGCTATGAGGATAGAGGAGCTCAGGCGAGTGCGTGCGTTGTGGTGGAAACGGTATCAGAGTGACGCATCCTAAATTAATGATGATTTAAACTTTTATCTAATTATGTATAATTCTGTAGATTTTAGTTTTTTATTTATTTTATGGGATTCCGCAAATTAAAAATATTTTGTAAAGTTTAAGGTGTTTGGTAACGTTGCAACTATGTTTTTATTTTTAGATGAAGTTTATTTGATTTGATTAAAAAGTCATGTTTAAGAAAAATTAAGCTATTTTTGTATTTTTTTGTTATTTAAATTCCACAATAATCATGTTTAATGATATAAGACGGTAAATGTGAAGTCCTATGAGGGAGCGTTACAAAAGTCCTTGTACTTTGTCTCAGCCTGTCTCTATTTCTGCTCCACCACAATCTAGTACTGTTAATACTCATCCCATGATGACCAGGTTTAAGAAAGGGATTCGAAAACCTTAAGTCTATTCAGCTACGAAAGAGCCTCCAATAATTCAAGAAACCTTACAAAATGCTAATTGGAAGCAAGCTATGATTGAGGAGTTCTCCGCTCTAATACCGTATAAAGATTTGAGTAATAGGGTTAACAATCAAAGAAGTCAGATTTGAAGAAAGAATCTGAAGAGAGAGAGAGAGACGAAGAGCTCTCTATCTCAATATTATTGATTTGAATTGTTTCAACTGTATACAATTTTCTGTATTTATTGTAATCCATAAATTCTAACTAGAGTATACTAAGGGTTAACTATAGTACACCAAAGGACTACAATAGTTAACTAACAGTTGTTAAAAAACTAACTGTATAACAAATTTACACCAGTATTAAATCCTAACACAAATAAACGCTAATAAGTTGAATAATATTATCAAACTATTTTTATGGTGAAAAACTACGGCAGGATGTAATCAATTAGTGATAGGTACGCATGCAATGCTTACCAAACAAGGCACCTGCAACAGAAATGTTTGCCATGTATTCATAGACAAGAAAACACAAGTCTTTTCCAACATGAATATCCAACAGCCGGACAAGATTCTCATGCCTCAAGGTTTGGAGGTTACAGATTCCGACGTTGAATGTTTGAATTCCTTACTTTGAAAGATTGGAAAGCTTCTTCACAGCAACAATTTTGTGATGATCATGAACTTCAGCCTACAACATCCACACATACGTGTAGTCTCGAAATATTGTTCATACGTATACGAAGCCCCAAATCACAACCAGCGACCTATCCGAATTTTTATTTTAATTCTGTATATGTATTCTGTTGAAATATATATTTTGCCCCTCCTTAAAATTTTAATTTATATATTCACCTTCTCTCACTTGTTTTCCTTGCTCGTCTCCAACATAATCAGGTACAAGGAGGTTTAACTTGGCAACTTACCTTATAAACTGTCCCAAAATCCCCTTTACCAGTCTCCGTATCTTTGCTATATCCTCCAGTTGCAGCTATTAGTTCTTTGAGAGTGACGGTGTTTTCATCGTCTACATCTATATCTGCGCCAACAAAACATATATGAAAGCTAAGTAGATCAGCGCAAGTTTGCTTTCGTTTTTTCTAATGTGGTTTAAAAATTGTGTATATGTAACTACTCTTCGAAGCAGTTGCAAAGACAGAATTTCCCAATCTTCAGGAAAAAAATGAATTATATAATATATATATATATATATATATATATATATATGTCTTACCGTGCAATTCTTCCTTTTCTAGCCAGCCCATCAACCAGGCGAAAAAAAGTGAGAGAAACAGAGCAAATGTAATCAAACTCCATGTAATCATTGCTATATCTGAACGAGTTAGTCCTTTCCCACCTCCAACTTTGAATTCTGAAATCAAGTGATTAGTTATCAATGAATTAGCAAAAGAGACACAAGAGGTTCTAATAATTTACCATACAAATAAAAGAGGACTTAATATATTTATCTTTCTTTTTTAAAAAGAGTGCAAGATTAAAATGCTTTGCTCTGATGAGGGCCACCACCCACTAATGAGTAATGACCCTAGCTTCTAGGCAATCTTGGCTCAAAAGGGATAAAAGAGGGAAAAAAAAGAAAAAGTTATGTGTGTGTGTCTATATATATATGTATATTCTTCCGTATGATCAGTCGTGATCGATCAAATAATTCTACCTTTTTAAAGAAAACATTAATGAGCTGTATATCTCTACTCTGGAACAAACTCAGCGCGCATATTGTGTAGCTACAAAGCAACTTTAAAAGTATTTTTTGTTAAATTATATAAAAGGCAGTCGACGATGTTTCAATTTCTTTTGCTAAATAATTGTCTGCGTATCGAATTGATTTTGGGTCATCTCACTTTAGAAGCCATATTATTAAAAAAAAAATGTTGGACATTAATAACAAATGACAAGTGATATCACTCTGTTTATGACGTGTAAAAACATTTTTCTTTTAAGTGTTAATGTGGGAGGAAGTGGGAAATTAAGAAAGCCAAAGAATAATAATAAGTTTTCATGTGCTGGGAAAGACGGGAAAGGATATCATAGTGATGCTCGAAAGGATATATAATAAGAAAGGTTTCATTGCGGCTATTGTCACTTTTCCATTGTTGATGTCATTATATACTAATTGTCACTTCATTAGTGCTTTTATTATTTTATATTTTTTGTTAACATAGTGTGAGAAAAATGCTTTAAACGGATAAGATTGTTGACGCACTACGTCACATGATTGATGATTTCATCATAAAGGAAGATTAATGTTTACTAGTGCACTGTAATTATTATACTAACCCTTTAGAAGTTCCTGTAAGAAAACTACAATTGGCTTCTTGTCTTCTATTGTCGTTGGTTGGAATACTGATTAACATCCCCTTTCTGAGTGATACATATTTTGTTTGATAAATAAGTTGAAGCTCGAGAATATGCTACAACTTAAAACAAAATGTGCAACTATGTAAATTTCTTAATTTTAAATCCTCTAATTCATTTTCCAAACACCCTTTACTTGCATATTAGAACATCCTGACATTCTTAAGATTGGTAAAAGAGTTGACACAATGTGCTTCAAATATAAAATTTGGCCAACGTTGACATTTAAAATATTTCACCAATACACCCAGAGTTATACACATACATATGTTACCTGATTTATGGAGATATACAAACATCACCTTGGCAGGAGGAAAAAAATAGGACCAAACAAAATGAAAGCACATTCCACGAAATCAGAGTTATCACACTCCTTCCATATTCATCACCAAACAACAACCTCAATCCAGATATAACACGAATGCAGACTGAAAACATAACCTTCACGAACTTCATCACCAATATTTAGTAATCAGAGGGCTTTTCTGGAGATTGATTTGCAGCTTGCACATCAGTTTCAGATAGAGCCAGCAATTTCGGACACGGTACCATGACACGATACGAAAACGAAACGATATAAACGGGTTTGGACCGCACGTATATTAATTGGGTCATAAATGAGTTGGCACGAATAACATGAAAATAAACGTGTTGGATTCGTACTAGCACGTTTAACACGCTTTAACACGTTTAATTAAATATGCAGACTTAAAATGAAATATTTTTATAATTTTGCAAGATGAAGAATTTGAACCTTACACCTAAAGGTGTATTATTAAACTTACCTCCACCAAACTGAATGATCATTTTGTATGAAATAAGAGCTTTTAATTTATTTATTATGTTTTTAATGCCTTTGAAACTTAAAATAAAAAAAAAAATTCGTAACCTACAGGCTTGAAGATTCGAACCTTCGAACCCTGGATGTAAGGGTATATTATTGTGCCAGCCTCCACCACACTCAACAAGCTTTTGTTGTAAAATAAAAGCTTTTATTTTATTTATTATGGTTCTACTTGTATGTTTTTAAAATATTCAAAAGTCCTACATTGGAAAGGAAACCGAAGCCTTTCTCTCCAGTCCTGTATATGAGGACTCATATCTTATCTTGCCTCGTGTGGTTCAACGCGGTTGCCATGTGCCAATGGATGAATCTTTAAAATAATTTTTCTTAAATCTTATTGTTGAGGATCAGATTAGAGAAAAAAAATACAGTTTAAAATATTATTAGGGCTTGGATAAGAGAAAAGTTTAAAGATAGGAATATTTTAATTTAAAGATAAGAATATTTTGGTGTTGTTTATGTTTTAAATCTTAAATTGTAAATGCCTGTTATGTATAAAATTTATATTTTAATTTTTTTTATTTTTTTGGCATAAATGCGTTATAACAGTTTGTTTAATAATCGTGTTAATTGTATTGTGTCGTTATGCGTGTTATAAGCTTGTTGTATTCATGTTTATGTTTAAGCACGTTTATTAATCGTGTTCGTATTTAGCATAATCATGTCGTTTTATAGTCGTGCTAACACGACATGTAACACAATTTGTCAACCTTAGTTTCAGAGCCTTGCTCCTTTCTCCGGAGTCCTGGTGTCTTAACGGAGCAAGGAAAACCTTTCAATTTGTAACAACGCATATCCTTAAGCAAATCCTTCCAATCTGCTTCCAACTTCGTCAAGAACTTCAAACACAAACCTTCAATGCTCCAAGTAGCAGATTCACAATTCTCAATCTCAGGAGTCAAGCTTTTGAGATCTCCATTCTCAATGCAAAGGTATCGCAACTTTGAAAGCTGTTGTGGATTAACCCATTTGGGAAGAGTTTCCCTCTGGTAGTTTCTAAGATACAACTCTTGCAGGCTTGTAGGGGGGGTCTAATCCATCCAACTTCTCCAAAATTTCTTTTGCTTGCAATTCTCAGCATCAATAGCTAGAACCTTTAGGTTCTCGAGCTTCACTAGGATGTCCATTTCTTCCCCTAGGATTTCTGTTTCATCGCTTATACTGATCCGCAATACTCTTAACTGATTCAATACCTTCAAACCAGTTAGTTCTTGGAGATGGGAAAAGTTGCTTAATCCATGGGGCAAGTACTCGATAGGACAAAATCCTATGTCCAAGACAATCAACCTCTTCAGGGTCATAATTGAAGGAGGTAATTTTTTAAGCTTGTTGCAACTGCTTAACACCAATAACTGCAGGCTTCGCAGCTTTTGAATAGAAGATAGCACCATTTCAAGGCTTTGAACTCCGCTTAGGTTTAGAGACGCCATGCGTTAAGAGTACCGATCCAATTCAAAAGATCTTCCATGCTAATCTCCTTTAAAGACATGTAAGATAAATCCAACACTCTCAAAGACCGCAAAGCCCAAAACTCTTGAAGTCGATTTCATTGCTTGACTTGAGTACGAGCAGAGCCCAAAGCTTGGATAGATCTTTCATTGAGTTTTTCTTGTGTAATTCGTTGATGAAACCCAACCATCGAGAATCCAATCTTGGCGTTTCCTTGTGAATCGAAGTGGCAAAATTCCTCATCTTCTGCATTTGTGATGATCAATTTCCTCACCATATCGTGCATCTTGCAATTTGAGATTCTCCCATCATATAAACGTTGATGAACAGCTTCAACTAGACATCACTTGATCAGTTCGGAAAGATATTCATGACCAATTTCTAATGCCGTTTTCGAGCCCTTGCGTTGGACTAGGCCTTCACCAATCCACTAATGGGTTAATTGATCAGCACGTATCTCGAAGTATTCAGGGTACATGGAGAAACACAAGAGGCATTGCTTTAGATGAGTCGGGAGTTCATCATAACTTAACTGTAGAGAAGCCATAACTGAGCTATTTTTCCCATCTGTCGTCAGCTGCGAATGAAAGCTCTTTATTATTTTCTTCCATTCGGAAGGGGAATCGATCTTTGCTGCTAACAAAGCCCCTATGGTCTTGATTGCCAATGGAAGTCCTCCACATTTCTTTGTGATATCCTTTCCTACCTTTTCATGCTTTGTATCCGGGTGTTGTCCCTTGTTTGAGGAGAAATCGAATTTCGAAAACAAAGACCAACTGTCATCGTCATTAAGAGTGTTTGGTCTGTGGATTCTCGAACTTTCCACTCCCATTTCATTAGCAACGCCTTCGTTTCTTGTTGTTACTATGATGCAACTACTCGTGCCACCTTGTTTTGGAAAAACAGCACACAGGTTTGCCCACCACTCCACATCCATTTTCCACACATCGTCCATCACTAGAAGACATGTCTTGTCTGCTAGCAACTCTTTTAAGTTCTCTCAACAAATGAGAAACACTGCCAAATCCATACACATTTTTCCCTAACCTTTCCAACATAGACCTCACAACATTCTCCTCATTGAAGGCTCTTGAAGCAGTTACCCAAATCATCTTGTCAAACCGGCCAAGCACTTCTGTATCATGAAATATCTTCTTAACTATGGTAGTTTTTCTCACCCCCCATCCCCACAACGGCAACCTGTTGAAGCGCCTCGTTGGTGTCGAAAATCCATCCTTTGATCTTCTTCATATCCTCTTCCAATTCAATAATCTCATTTGGATTGAAATCTTGTAACATAAACCCCCTGACTTTGTTTGTATCTTCTGAATGGACGCTTTCTGGTGCTTTAAGAAAACTTCCCAAGGTCTTTTCTATTTGATCCGTTCGAGAATTGATGTCTTTCAACTTTTTTCCCGTTTGGTGCAAGCAAAATGGATCCTTAAGAGGCAAGCTGCCGAAAGCAAGGTCCTTCGTCGTAATATTCGTCTCTGATTAGGCAATCAGTGAGTACATTGTCGGCTTCATAAATTACTTGGCGGAGCTTAGCTAAGGCTGCTTTGGCAAGTTCACTCTTTCTCTTGAGAGTCCCAGTGTCGTTAAGAAAGGCCTTGACAAGATCAAGCCGTGTCTTCATCTGCTCAAATTGACCTTTAAACTCAAGCCCGAATCGGGCTTCGTTCATGGATTGGTCCATTCGAGCCGTGAATACGCTATCCGTGAGGGCGCTGATCATAGCTCCGCCACCGCCATCTCGTTGTTGATGGATTTTTTTTATCTGTTAAACATTAATTTTCAAAATTTAGTACTCTTGTTAGCTATTTATATCTAGAACATTGTTTGACTGAATTCATTATGAATCAATTCTAATGAACAGATTGGCAGAGAAGACATTACCTGATATCCGGAGAAACTGTGGTTTCTTATTGGGAATATGATATATATATATGTGTGTGTGTGTGTGTGTATTCTAGTTTTTCCCAAGATTAATGTCTTTTCTCCAACTCGTTAAGATAGGATTGCTCAGCACGGAGGACTCACTGGAGATTATTCTGAAATGGAAGCATTCGGAAATGGAAGTATCAGTAACCAAAGATCATAATTTCTTTACTTTGTCTTTGTACTGCGAAAATAGAGACGTTTGAACTATCAAAGATTCTGGCTAATGGATCAAAGTAGAAAGCATAAAGCGGGGAATACGGTGATGAATAACTTAGTTCAAAATTTTGATGGATAACAGCATCCATATTGCTTTTTTTTTTTTTTTCTTGTGTTTTTTTAAACTAAAAAAGCTAACAATGTTTTCATTTTGCTACTGACAATAACCAGTGAATAATGTCTCCACTTTTTTTTTTTTTTGGAAGTCTTCGCCATGTTGTTCGTTTCCCTCTTTTCTCTCAATTCTACTTTTTTGGATGGCTGCGACAACCACTAATAGCTAGAAGACATTTGTTCCCGATTCTGAAGTAGATTAAAAGCTGACATTTGTTCCCGATTCTGAAGTAGATCAAAAGCTGAGAGCACAAAGTGGTGACTCGTGAGTCTCGGGACTCGCCTTTACTGATAAAATTTTTTTTCGATTGGGGGAACTCGCACTGCCCATCTCCACATGGACAAAAAGTCTCCTTTTTTTTTTTTTAGTTTTTTTGCTAATTAATGAAAAAAGCCTCTTTTGTTACAGCTGCGAAAGAGAGCATCCGATTAGTGGAATTTTTCCAATAGAGTTGACATTGTGTGAATAGATGATCACGGTACTTCACTTCTATTGGTGAGAACCTACCGTATTGTCATATCCTAAAAGAGTTTTTGTTGAGAGGTGAGTAATCTAGGATTTAAATATTGCTCTTCGGTCCTCTACTTAGCCGATGTGGGACTTTTTGTACGTTACATTCTCCTCCACCCAATCGCGTGACGCCCCCGTCACGGATCGGCTCCCCAAAGGGTCCCACTAGACCGTGGAGAGTCCACACACCAGGCAGGCAGTACCCTGCTCTGATACCACTTGTCACGTCCCAAAAGAGCTCTTTTGGGACGTGATAAGTGGTATCAGAGCGAGGTATTGCCTGCCTGGTGTGTGGACTCTCCACGG
>CAMOHE010036802.1:0-12946 GCA_946598075.1 Artocarpus hirsutus
GATTCTCAAGGTGGAAAAACCATTTTCAATCAATCATGACTGACCAATCTCTCTTTGCAATGTCATTTATAGGGTCATCACTGAACTATTGACAAACCAAGTCAAGCCCTCTCCTCTGACACATCATTTGCTCGACTCAAATTGCCTTTGTCCCAAACCAACCAATGCATGATAACGTTGTCCTTATTTAGAAAATCCTTCATGCTTTTAAGAGGAAAACTTTAAAAAGGGGGTCTTGTGGCCCTAAAGTTTGATTTGGAAAATGCTTTTGATCGCATGAATTGGAGCTTCATTCGGGAAGTTCTCACTTGCTTCAGTTTTCACAGTCAATGGGTCTCTTGGGTTATGACTTGTGCAGAAAGCCTTTCAAAAAATTTTTGCCAAAGTGAGGGCTGAGACAAGGTGACCTCTCTCCCCCTACCTGTTCATTCTATTGACTGAAGTCCTTTCACACCTTATCAATGCAAAATTTGAAGATGGAGTCCTCCATGGCACTTCTCTCTCTCGATGCAGTCCCCCGCTCACCCATTTATTTTTTTGCAGATGGCAGTTTTATTTTTGGAAGGGCAACCACAGAGGAAGCTTCCCACTTTGAGACTCACTGTTCGTTTTCTCCCCACTTTCTGGTCAGAGAATCAACAGTAACATGTCCCACATGCTGTTCAGCAACAATACTTCAACATCAGCCAAACGCCATATCCTTCGACTTTTGAACCTGCAGCCAGTCATTGAAAATCAAAGATACCTCGGCTTGCCTTTTCTCACCTTCAGGCATCGGTCCCAAGACTACTCTTACATTCTGGAGCGCTGAGACAACAAGCTTTCAGGCTGGAAAGCCTAGGCACTCTCAAAGGCAGGTCGTCTACAGCTTATCAAGTCTTTTGGGCTCTCCCTTGTGGTGTACGGTATGCAGTCAGCAGCACTACCAGCTAGTATCTGTGATAAAATTGATGCCAAGGTGCGGCGCTTTGGGTAGGGAAAGGGCCAAGAGGCCAATAGCTTTCTATGCATAAAAGCCTAGAATGATATTTGCCTCCCCAAGTCCCATGGAGGCCTCAGTATCCATCGCTGTAGAGATATGAATGTTGCTTTCCTCTTTAAATAGGGGTGGAATATTATATCTGGAAGTGACTCGCCTTGCTGTCGTGCTCTCCGAGCCAAATTCCTCTGTCACTCCAACTTCACGGACTCCGTTCCAAAGCCCTTAGGCTCCTCAACTTGAAAAGGTATTCTTCGGTGTTAAAGCATTATCTTCAAAGGTGCTTGCTTCCATATTGGAGTTGGTCACAAAATTAACATCTAGACAGTCCCTTGGGTTCCGTTTATCCCGGGGTTTAAACCTATACCAGTGGATCCCTTAGGCCTAACTGCCTCTATGTAAAGGATTTCATCTCTCATTCTGCCTGGAACATCTCTAAGGTTTACGAAACTTTCACTCCAAGGGATACCACAGCTATCCTAAGACTTCCCCTCCCAACAACTCAAAAAGAGACAGTTGGATCAAGACTCCAAATTCCAATGGGAAATTCTTAATCAAGTCGGCCTATTTGCTAAACATCGAACAGCACCTGTCCCCACCAACTGACTTGAGCTGCAAGGAACGGAACAAATTAAGTAGGTCAAACATCCTGCCCCGCCATAAACTTCTATAGTGGCAGTTAATCAATAATGCTTTCCCACTGCGTGCTAGACTACTTAGGGCCTTCATTGTCTAGCAGAAAACTTGTCTCCTTTGTAATTCTGGTGAGACCGAATCAGCTTTTCATTTATTCTAGGATTGTGATTTTGCTAAGAGAATTTGGTTCTCCTCCTCTTGGTCCATTCCAGCCAATAGCATCCCACGTAGCCACAAGGAATGGCTTCGGCTCATCTAGATAATTGATAATGGGAACCGAATTTCCTTAAATTAGGAGACTCCTACCGCTCATAGCTTCCTCCTATTCACTTCCATAGCCCTGGATCATATTTGGAAGTTAAGGAACGAAGTCCTTTACAAGGCCTTTACTCGAGAGTTTAAAACAATTCGAGCCATCAATAGTTCCTTTACCAGCATGTCCTCATCCTTGGCACCCCGCCGCCGCCCCCCCACCCAACCCCACCAAATAGCTGGACCAAATCAACATTGATGCTACTTTCAAATATGTGTGACATTTGTTAAAAGTAAATGAGTCTTGCTAACTAATTGTAAAAGTTAACGTGCCCCATCTGACGCTTCTAAACACTCAGCGTGGTTGGTGTGTGCCTCATAGTCCTGGTGAGGAAAATATTAGCGCCTTTGAAGATGATGGTGAAACGATAAATGTTGCAGACTTAAGAAGTGAGAATCTATGCAGACATGCTCTAAGCGTGAACCAAGGAAAAGCCCTCCCAGCGAAGCTTACAACGATATGATAGCATTTGATGATTCTCTTGTTGATGTTGCTTTGCTATCTGATTATGTGCCTTCAAGGATGAAATGTTCACAATATTGTCGAAATTTCCATGGCAATATTTATATTTTTTAGCCTCGACATAAATATGGGGAAAAGATTTTTCTTCTACGATGTTTGTAAAATATCTACAATATCCATAACATTGGTAAATATTCGTAATCCAAGTTACTTTTGCAAATTTTCACAAAATGTTCGAAAAAGTCAGGAAATTTTTCTTTTTTGCACAAAAATCAATTTTGTAGAACTTTTTAAATTATTTTCTAATAAAATATGATGAATATTTCGAACCTAAAACAATGAAAAAAATATTTTTTAAGACTTATCTACTCTTTAAATAATTTTTACTTTAAATGAATAGTTTATTGCATGCAAAGTCCTACATCACACTACATGTAGATATTGTCCTATATTTTTACTATTTTTGTCTACTAATTTCAATTATATTTCTTCATGGAATACATGAAAATATGGTACAATTCAAATGAGTCAAACTGACAAGGATTTCGTTGTCCTAAGTTTTGACTCCATGAGCTTAGGAACTAATTAAAGTTCTTATAGATATAATATTCCTTATAGTTCTCAAGTTGGGACGAGCTCAGAAGTATAAAATCAAGATAGTATCTTTGATATACTTATGTATCTTCCACCACAAATTAGTGTTGAGATGTCATTGCAATCTATGAAGACTGCTCACCAAGTTAAATAAATCAGCAATATCTAATTTATGAGTTAACAATAGGAAGAGATTAATCAACAATATCCAGTTTGTGACGTATTAATAATTATCTTCAGAGCTATTTAAGGGTAATATTATGGCAGATGTATTGTTTAGATCAAGATCAAAATCTACATAATGCTTTGCAACTAGTAAGAAACTCCTTCTAAGATTGAAGACTCTTATCCTTCTAAGATTGCAAATAGTAAGAAACTCCCTCTACATAATGCTTTATATTATTGTATGATGCTTTATATTATTGTTGATGCTTTATATTATTGTATGCTGTTCGTAATGAGTATGTAAAATAATGTTAGAATTATAATCAATGTATATATAAAGATGGTATTCTTTTATTGTAAGTAATATAACTCTTATATTAGACTAAAATTCTATTATATATGTTATTAACTTAGCTCAAATTAAGTAATATTGAGTGCTTTAGCATAATACAAAGTTGTAAGAAAAAATTACAAATTTGCTCAAAATATTTATTTTTTTCAAATATCTGTTGACATCGACAATATCTAGGACATTATCTATAAATCAAAACCTCAACCTTACATCAACGTTTGTCGTCCTCGTGTGCCTTTGAGCGGCTGAGGTACCTAGTATTATGTGCCTTTGAGCAACTGATTAGGTGATATGATATTATGTTGGGTGGGTGGTGACATGCTTAACTTAGCAATAAATATATTCAATCCCTTTTAAATTTCAAATCTCTCTACTCATTTTTTTTACTCCTCACTCTCAATTTTTTAAATAGTATTTCAAGAGTTTAATTTACTTTTTTTTTTTTTAGATATACTTTAATTTACTTGATTGAGCGTACTTTAGAATTTTTAAAATTATTAATTGAAGATACATGCTCATTTGGTTTTGTTCTCATAATTTTTTAAAATATTTTTGTATGTTTTTTAAGGTAAAAATTTTAAAAACACTGTCAACACAATTCCTAAAAAATTTTTATTTTTTAAATAAAAATATTTTCACCTATTTTGAAAACAATACTAAATAGCTCAATAATTTTTTCTTATTGAGTCTGGACATAAAAAAAAATTACCAAAAATACTACATTAACATATGGAATTAAAACTTAGTCCCCTATACCATTGGACGATTCACATGATCTGCTTGTGATTTATCACGAATTAAAATTTACTGTCCCATTTTCATGTCCCTTTGGTTGTTCTCCCAATTAATTACTTTTAATATTTAAACCCTATTTATGTGTTTAGGTTGTTTAGTTTAAATGATGTATCGAATGAATAATAAATGGGACAACTAAGAAAACAGAAAAATGAGACAGCAAATCTGGACTCATTTATCATAAGTGTCATATAATGATATTTTTCCTCTTTTTTTTTTTAGTTTTTTTCCAATAAAAATTTAGGGAAACATAATAAACTTAAAAAAGAGAGAGCAAAACTATGGACTAACAAACATAACGAAAGGAAGGAATATATAACAGAAAGACAAATTCATCACAAAGTTTAAGAAACTAGCTGTGGGCAGAGAGGAGTATTCACATATGACATAGCATTCTTGTTTAGAATTCTAATTGTTGACGTGGAGAATTGCGGGATATATACTTGAGCTGAAGTCAGAAATGGCTTCTTATATTGGGCATTTTCGTTGACATCTCAAATAAGTCTTGTATGTTATTAATCAGAAATCAGAAAAAGTCTGGCTAGATACAACCTATACAATTATGTACAACTTTTGTCTGGGATTAAAAGTGTTTTGTCTTATAGCTCTCTCACTATTGTATATTAATTATCAGCCGTATAATAAACCTCTACTCCTTGTAACTTTTTAATTAGACGCTGCTTTCCTCTTTTGAGTATATACTAACTCGAGAAGCTTCTTCTGAATCGAATGGCGTAGAATGATCACCGATGTCGCTTCTATCGCACTCTTATATGTAGCTTTATCCGAGGCCATGAACCTTCTCATTTATGAGTGTGGATTTCGATGAAGATGTCATAATATCCCATTTTTTGGAAAAGAGAAACGTGCGTATTCATAAATTACATAGAATGTGTCAGGTTCTTTTGGAGTTCTAGCTTATGCTTCTTCATTATTTCCATCTTGTTACAAAATCTCGCAAAGGAGACCACCATAAAATAATGGGCTATTCACCATTTTATACCATTTATTTTAGGCTTATTTAAATACTATGATTTTTAGTTTTTGATCTTATTAAATGTGTATCATCATATTAGATTTTATAGACAAATTTATATATTTTTCTAAACAATTTTTAATTTTGACTTAAAGATTACCAAAAATACCCTCAAATTGAAAAATAAGAGAGCTTTAAAATTAAAAAAAAAAAACTTAGGGGGTGTTTGGCAAAGTGGTGGGAACTGCGGTTCCCACCACAAAATCAGTTATGAACAGTAAAAAGCTCTCACATGCTACAGTAACAATAAAAAAAATTGCTACAATATAAAGTTCTCATATACTACAGTAAAAGTGGTTCTCACCACTGGTTCCCACCACCTTCCAAACACCCTATTAATACTAGTTTTTGACTTTAAAAATGTATAAATTACCCTCAAAATGAGTGTTTTGTGTGTTTTTCTTTTTGTTTCTTTTACTTTTAAAATTTTTAATCTTTTCTCCTTTACTTAAAGATAATTTGATCAGTGTAAAGGTTAAAATTGACTACTGATTAAAAACAAAAAGTTTAGTTTTTCTAATAACCTAAAACAAAAGATAAAAAAGATAAATATCCCTAAAAAATAATATACATGTATTTAGAAATATATATTGAAGAAATATGGAAGTTGATATATCAAACAAGCATTTAATTTTTCATTTATGAAGACAAACACTTATTAGAAGGTCATAACAAATCTTTAGTTTGTTTTCTTCAGTTATAATATTAGATCATCTACAGTATTAAATTCAAAAAATAAAAATTTTCATAAGGGAATATGTTCTCTATCCAATATTCCATTATAAGATTAGTTCATGGCATGACTTATTAGAATACATAAATTGGTTGCTAGTAAATCTCACCATATTACTTAATGAATCATTAATAAATGTCATATTTTAAAATTGCAACACCAAACATTCCAATTTTGTCCCTCTCTTTTTCAAATCCGACCCAAAAAAAACTTCTCTGTCAACTCCAATCACTGCCCACCACTGCTGCCTCTGGTGTGTCTATCAACACCGCCCGGTCTATTGTGATCAGACATTAACAGTCTAAAAACTCCATCGACGGCGGACTTCTACTTGTTTAGGGAGATCGACGTGGGTCCAGCGAAGGCGCAATTGGCTTTTTTGCAACCTCCAACAATGGAGAAAATAGGCTAGCACTTTTCTCTCATCATTTGATATTTATATTGTACAAATAGGCCAACGCTGTTCTCCCGCCAATTGAAATTTAAATAAATGACATTTATTTTAATTATTTTCAAATCTGATATTTGCTATCAGTTATTTAAAAAAACCTGACATTTTTCTTATTCTCCCTTTCTGATCATACCAATGTTATTTTAATTTTTTAAAACAACATTGGATAGGATGACAGTTTTTAACTATCACCTTATCTTTTAGTGATATTTTTTACCATTATGAAATATAAGTTGCTCAAACTTATTACCATCATAGACTAAGATCTAAGTGGATATATATTTTAAGGCTTTGCTACACGAAACATATAGAAGTGAGGAGCGTAATATGATATTATTCAATTTAAGGTTTCTAATAATATGAATCTTAATTTGTGAATTTGTTGCGTAAATGGATTTCAGAAGTGGAAAAGATTAAGAAATCCAATTGAAAAAAAAAGTAACTAAAGGATTCATTTTTTTTTTAAATCAGATGAACAATTCTTTGAAACAGGAACCTTTGAAAAGTTTTGAACATTTGTAAGTGATTTGAGTAAATCTTTGGTTAGTGTTATCAAGGATAGTTGGATTTATATTAATAAGTTTGATTTGCGGGGCATATTTGGTTAGTTATGCATATTTTGCATTGATTCAGGAGGAAGGAAGCAAGGAGGTGTTAATGCGGTTCGGTTTTCTTTTTTTCTTTTTCTTTTTTTTTTTTAAGGAAAACACAGTTCTTTCATTTTCTTACTTTTTTTATTGCTCTTTTAGATTTCTATAAGGTAGCGTAGTGTCTTGGCCTTACTTTTTCAACTAAGCAACCGTATGGCCTTAGCAATCTCGATGCTAAGTCAGCCTTCAATTCTCCCGAACTCACAAAGCAAGGCAAGGCAAGAATGATGATAGTTAGGTGAGAACACTTGAGAGAAACTAAGGATATGAAGCACAAAGTAAGCTTTTATTAGAGTGTGGGCACTTTGCAAATTTTGGGAGATTGATTACAAATGAAGGGGTCTTCCCCTATTTATAGGCCATTGGCCTTCTAAGGAAACTTTTAGATTTCTATAGAATATAAGTTGTCCTAGAATATTTTAGTATATTTCCTATTACATAGATGGCCTAGAATATCTTAAAGTATTCTACAACACTCTAGTATGTTATATGTATATCAAATATTCTAGAAATTTTTAGAGTTCTCTAGATCTCCCAAAGAGTTCTAGAATCTTTCAGAGAGTTTTAAATGTTTCTTGAGTATTCTGGACCCATGTAGAATCTTTTAGAATATTATGTAACCTTCTAGAATGTCATGAAAGCTTTTAGAATATTGCAGAACATTCTAGAAACTCCATGACTCTACCTCATTGCCTTGATTTCTCTAGGATGTTCCAGAGTATTCTAATCAATTCCAACACTTAGAAAATACTCTAGAGAATCTTAGAGTCTTCATGAACCTCCAATGGTTAGGATGGGGCAAAAATTGTGCGGCTTGTGACATTCTCCCCTATCTAAGCTTGCGATGCCCTCGTCGCGCCTTCTTCTAGAAACTATCAGATTTTATCCTTGAACTACCATAGTGCATCTTCATGCTCCCAGCTAGCTTTTCTCTCTGGCAAGTTCTTCTATTTAACTAAATACTCCTTATAGTTTGGTACGCCAAGCCTTCAAATTAGCCTATCAGTGAGTATGCTTTCGACTTCCTTATCAAATGAAGTCACCACAATAGTTGGTGCACGTTTAGACTCCCCTCTTGTAGGATCTTCTATATCCTCCTGATATGGCTTTAAGAGACTAACATAAAAGACCGGATGAATCTTGAGTTTTTGAGGCAATTGGAGTTGGTAGAAAACCTTACCAACACGTCGAATGATAGAAAGGGTCCTTCATATCTCCTCACCAAGCCTTTGTGGACCTTCCTTAAGGACTTGAATTGTTGGGGAAGTAATTTCACCATGGCAAGGTCTCCTTCCTTGAACTCTAGCAACCCTATTTCTTCATCCTCCTTGATGCCTTGTTCAAGTAGGCTTGAGCCAATTCTGGTGGTGCCATCCAATATGGGCTCTTGGTTGGTGGCTTTGTTCCCAACTTCAACACAATTTGATTATCCACCTCTCGCCTTTCGGGCAATTCCTCAAGCATGACATTCTTAAATTCATCAAGAACATCCCGTACCTCCTTCAGCATGGTGGATTGAGTAAATGATTCTTTGTTGTCATACTCCTTAAGAATAGCTAAGTAGCTATCCTCCTCCTTCCTCAAGCCCTTCTTAAATTGCATAGCAGACAGCATCTTGGACTGTGTCTTGGTAGACCTAACTGTAAGTTCCATACAAGTCTTTTCACCATTTAATATGCACATGGTGTTGGCAAATGGAACTGGAAAGGCCTTTACGTGATCGAGAAAATCCATACCAAGAACAACTTTGAAGTCGTCCATAGGTACCACAGATAAATTCAAATGACCTACCCATGTCCCAAGGGTGATATTTACACCCCGGGCTATACCTTGGATAGGCTTGGCTGACAAGTTGACCGCTTTGATCAAGCCTCCTCCACCGACAACCTTAAGGCTTAACCTTTGGGCTTCTTCAATAGAGACAAAGTTATGGGACGCACCTGTGTCAATCAAGGCCTTGGTATCCTTCCTATTGATGTTAGCATCCACGAAGAGTAATCCCTTGGCTTGAGTTTTTGGAGTACTTTGAAAACATTCAAGAGTTGCATGGAGTTGACATGAGCACTCTCCTTGTCTTGCTCTTTACAGGATGTGGTCATAGCATTGAGGGCTTTTCTGTTAGGACAATCACAAATCCAATGAGGCCCATCACATAAGAAGCAATTGTTTTTGGGTCTAGAATTGTCTTGACCCTCCTTTTGCTTCCTCTTGTCCTTCTACTTGGACGAACCATGGTCCTTGCCTCCCTCCTTGTGATGGTTTTTTGAGGGGTCTCCCCCACCCTTGTTGGTGTTATCTTTCTTCTCTTTGGACTTGAACTCCTTTTGGCTTGAGTAGTCGATCAAGCTCTCAGCAATCGCAATGGCTATAGCAAGATCTTGCACACCACGATGCCTAAGCTCGATCTTTACCTATGGCTGTATTCCATCCATAAAGAAGAAAAGGAAGTCCTTGTCGGACATATCTGGAATCTCCAAAATGAGATTTGTGAGATCCTTCACATAGTCTCGGATAGTACCTGATTGTTTAAGCCTCCGCAAGCGACCACGTGCCTTTTCCTCGGTATTCTCTAGATAGAACTATCTTTTAAGTTCTTTTTTAAAGGCATCAAAGGTGGTGATGGTGCACGTACCTCTCTTGATATCCTCTTGTCTTCTTCGCCACTATAACATGGTTGTGTCTGTGAGGTACAAAGCGGCAGATTAGATCTTGGCAGCATCCTCTACAATGCCTGTAGCGCCAAAGTATTGCTCTAATCCCCAAAGAAAGTTGTCTAGCTCCCGAGCATTGTGCACCCCTACAAAGCTCTTGGTTTTGGCACATCAATCTTGCATGCCTCTATGGTAGGTGTGATAGGACCGGTTGCAACTGCTCGCTTGCATAATGCAAGGTCGGCACGTGCTTCTTCCAACTGGATAAGCACGCTATTGATCTCCCTTTGGTGCACGTCTCGAACATGAGCCACCTCTACTGAGAGCTCTTCCCAAAGCTCCCAATGTCCTTCTTAGAGACTCTTCTAGCCTGCCAAGGGACTCACGCATGGCCCCATGGACTTTGGTATCTTTTACCTTTAGACCATCCAACCATTGGTCTACGTCCTCCATCCGTGCATCCCAGGCCCTCACACTATCCTCCACCCGAGTTAAGCATGCGTTAAAGCTAGAAACCATGTCCTTGGACTTCCCTCATGGCTTTGGTGTTGTGGGATCGAGTTGCAGTTCACGACCCCACCCTTGCTCCAACATCTCCACATTTGTAGTGTCCATTCCTACACTTGCTTTTGTTTTCGTCATGGCTGAACCAAGGCTCTAATACCAATTGTCATGGCCTTACTTTTTCAACTAAGCAACCGTGCAGCCTTAGCAATCCCAATGTTAAAAAAGCCTTCAATTCTCTCGAACTCACAAGGCAAAGCAAGAATGATGATGGTTAAGTAAGAACACTTAAGAGAAACTAAGGATATGAAGCACAAAGTAAGCTTTTATTAGAGTGTGAAAACTTTGCAAACTTTGAGAGATTGATTACAAATTAGGGGGTCTTCCCCTATTTATAGGCCATTGGCCTTCTAAGGAAACTTCTAGATTTCTATAGAATATAAGTTGTCCTAGAACATTCTAGTATATTTCCTATTACATACATGGCCTAGAATATCTTAAAGTATTCTACAACACTCTAGTATGTTATATGTATCTCAAATGTTCTAGAAAGTTCCAGAGTTCTCTAAGGTCTCCTAAAGAGTTCTAGAATCTTCCAAAGAGTTCTAGATATTTCTTTAGTATTCTGGACCTGTGTAGAATCTTCTAGAATATTATGGAACCTTTTAGAATGTCATAGAAGCTTTTAGAATATTGCAGAATATTCTAGAAACTTCATGACTCTACCTCATTGCCTTGATTTCTCTAGGATGTTTAGAGTATTCTAATTAATTCCAACACTTAGAAAATACTCTAAAGAATCCTAGAGTCTTTATGAGCCTTCAATGGTTAAGATGGGGCAAAAATTATGCGGCTTGTGACAGTAGTGTCCATAAGAACTTAGATGGACCTTTGATATTGCATACCGATTTTATTTGTGTGGCCTATCTATAGTGCACCACAAGTGAGCACTACCACATCTTCTTGTAAACTATAATAGTGGAGGAATTTCAGGTTGAGAAACAAAAGTAGACGATTAATAATTAAAAAAGGGACATCTACAATAATGCGCTTGTTTGGCGCACTACCCGTAGTGTTCATTTTATAACCGTATAGATTAGATCGGATGGTATGAAATGTTTGAGTTGATTATAATAAACGAAATGGAATCAAAAGAAGTCATGAGGCTGGAAGGCGAACACCACAATTGCCATACCCATACCTATCTTGCGAGTAGAGTTTTTGGCTATAGGTTTGATCATCTCTCTCTCCCTCCCTCCCCTTATGTAGATGCCCATTTCCTATGAAGCCTAGAAGAGAAAACGACAGATTAGAAGAAATAATTAAGTTGATTTGTTTGGAATTTGTGAAATGAAAGAGAACTCAAATAATGATCTAAAAAAGAGGCGAGAGATGGCGAAGGAAAAAGAAAGAGAGAAGAAATGTGCTGAAACACATGATACCTTTACATATTTCAGAGTATAACCGTGTAGCGCAACACAAAATGAGCTGAACTATAGGATCAAAACCGACCGATAAGGCACCAGGCATGTGTTGGAATTAAAATATGAAATGCAGCGGAAGGGGCGGATCGTTGACAAACAAAAATTTTCTAAAAACTTTGTTCATCGGGAATAGATATATAATTTTAATTAATAATAGAAAGCTTTAGAAATTTTACAAATCTTTTGAAGACCATCAGGGTATCCTAGCTTTCCTCTTTGACACCACGATCTTCCAATCCAAGCCTCCACACCAATGGAAAGACGAGTGGGCGTCAGACTGCAAGAATGAATTTTCCTCACACCTTTCTGTATCTGCTATGTACTCAACACATGAGATGGCAGACCTTTTTTTTCAGAGAAGAACTCTCAGTTTTTCTCTCTGAGTATTTTGCAAAAGTTATGTGAATCCAAAAAACTCTAGAAATAATTGTTATCTCTTCCTATTTATAACTGAGCAATTAGTTATTTTTCAATTGACTTTTCAATATGAAAATAATCACCATATCACACATATGGGGAAATGATATATTTTATAGGGTTGTAACTTTTTAACTTTTCCTTTCCTTTTTCTTTTTCTTTCTTTCCTCTTTTTTTTTTTTTTTTTTTGCTTTGCCGAATCACTCCAACGTGATTTATATATATATATATATAAGGAAACGTAATCGTGAGATTACGCTTCACGTTTTTTTTTTTTTTTTAAGAATCACGTTCACGTGATTTTCATTATATATATATATATATAAAATAAAATAAAATGTAAAGTTACGTAAACGAATTCAAAGTTTAAATTCGTTAATATATATATATATATATTAATAAATCTTATATATATATATATTAAAATATTATAAAATCTTATATATATATATAAAAGATTTGGTTCAAAACTATATATATATCTTAATTCAAAAATAAATCACATTTATTTAAGAATTAATCAATTAATTAATTAACTAGTGCTCAGTTAAATGTCACAACATTTATCACATTAGAGGTGGTATTGGGGACCTATGGACCTATAACCCAAGCTCCAATAAATTTGACAATTAATCAAACTCTTTAATTAATGTGTTAAATTTATTAGTTTCAGTGTTACTCCACTAAAAACCTGAAACTGAACTCTTGAGGTTATAGTAAAATT
>CAMOHE010036807.1:0-15103 GCA_946598075.1 Artocarpus hirsutus
GTAATCAGACTGTTATAAACGTGTTTTCTCAAGGGGGAAAAAGAGAGAGAAAAAAGTCATGAGATTTTGGACAACTTAACCTCCGGAGATTGCAGAGAATTGAGACCCTCTACCCATAAAAGTTTTTAAACAAGATATGGGACAACTCAATTTGGTGATAGCTTTGCCCAAGCACAACCGTCTGGGACCGAAATACTATTATGGACATAGAGTGAAGCTAGGAAGTATCTTCAAGGCCGAATTCGTGTAAGGCAAATTATTCTTCTTTTTACATTATCATTATTTGAAAGGGTCTTAAGCAAATTCTATTGCAGACAAAAGAATGACATGAATTCATTATTTTGTTTGCAAAAGTTGTATGTGACAAGGCTAAGTTGAGCAGACAACCAACCATCGTATGTTGCTCGGGAAAAGATAACAATAGTTACTTCCTGTTCCAAGTCTGGATATAGAGAGAAGAAATTTGAATAGAGACCCTATTGGAATCTGATTGGGAAAAGCCCAAATAGACCAAGGTCCAACAAGATCATGCCCAAAATAGATACTAAACCGAGCGAGCCCAACTGAATAGCACTCATCACGCTCCCCACGTGTGATTCGGATCGGGTTACTCTGGCTAGGCAAGGCATCCATTTTGTTTTCAACATGTTCGGTTCGTATAGTTCAGACTGGACAAGTATTATTCGTTAGAATATCCAACCCTGTGGTCGTTGTGGTCGATTTGAAGCCAGACATAACCTAATAAAAGTCGAGATCTACTAATTCACGAGGACACTTGAGAAGAAGTGGTCCAAAACTCATGGCCAATGAACTCTTAGCACGTGTCCCACTACTAAAGTCCACTTCCTACTGATGAGAACCAACTTTCTCATATAATGTCCCTATAAATAGGCTGCAGATGTTGATCAGGGGATCATACGTTCCAAAATTACAACAAAGCTCTGGCAAATACTTCTTTTTCTCTCAGATTCTAGTCCTCTGCCATTTATACGCGCATTGTACACAAGAGCTATTGTACCAAGTTTGATAATTAGTTAAAAAACAAACTCCTCAACAACAGAGGTAGCTCAATATTCTAGTGAATTATAAAATCTAATATGTAGTATCTTTATTTAAATTTATATTTATAATCAGAATTTATGATTCTTGGTTACATGACTAACCCAATTTTTGAGTTTGTTAGGATATAATAATGGTGATCAAAGGACCCGGTTAACTTTAATTAATTCCTAAATCATGGGCTAATTTGATTTAATTTAATTATAGATATAATGTCTACAGAGTCTAAAAAGAAAACCTTTCTTTCTAACCAAGGGCTTGTAGTGCGAAGAGCTCTAAAATGAATAAATCTTAATGGTTTCTCTTCGGTTGTTTATTTTCTGTTTGATTTGCTTTTGATTGTTTTTCTTTTCTTATATTTGGACTTGCTTTGGGATTTTAAGATTTTTTTTAAGGGAAAAGTACAAAAATACCATCCTGCAGAATCACTTTTCAGCTCCGCTCTTCAAACCTTTCAAGGGTTCATTAAAATATCGTCATATGTGTTACCCAAATTGTCCCCGATACTCAAATTATTTTTCTACCAGATTACCACTAGTAATATACCAGATGCCAAAGAGAAATCTGGTAGCTAATTTTTTTTTTATCAAATTAATTTCGGCTTTTTTGCATGGAACTACCTGAACTTTACATGTTTGACATATTTGACCTTAAACTAAAACTTTTTGTTATCGAATCTTAATTTTTTAATATGTTGCACAAATGATACTCCTAACGTTCTTCAATTATTTAATGGTTTTTGACAAAATATGTGGTTTACAAGGAAACTTCCTTTTAGGGGCATTAATAGTCATTTTAATCAAAAGATTAAAATTAGAAGGAAAAAAAAAACATAAAACCTATAATATTAATGGAATGACTCTAGACATTATAACGTCCTCATGCATCCTTTTGTTTTTGAGTAATGGGTTCAGAAGTAGGGTGTTGTTGTGCCACAGTGGGGAGGACGTCGTCGCATAGATGGGGCAAAAGGTTGCTACGATGCCGAGGATCCAGTTGGGAGAGGGTAGCTGTGACGTCAGATCTGGCTTGGTGGGGGTCACCGTGACAAGGGACGATGGTTTGTGATCGGGACGTTGGGGATGGTGGGGGAGTGGGTTTTTACGACGCCAGTTGGAGGGGCAGTTGCTGTTGGAAATTTGTATACGAATCAAAACTGTAAACCCACAAAATGCTACTCAAATTTATTTTATTAAGATATTATTACAAAGGAGAGAGACACCCTTACACAATATATAAACTCTCAATTTTCACTCTCGGGAAAGACTCACACATATGATAAAGCTTTTCTTTGCTTATCACTCTAGAAGCCTTTTGCTTCCTCTTCTTCTTCTTCTTCTTCTTCTTCTTCTTCTTCTTCTTTTTTAATTTTTCTCTCGCTCTCTTAACTCACTTAAGAAACTTTATAACTTATTTTTCTTCTTTTCTTGCTGATGCATAACCCTGAGGACTTCATGTTAGAGGTGAACCATCCAAAGCCACACAACATAATAACTCCCGAACCATAAAAATTTTAGCCAAGTAATATTGATTTCCAAAAAATGGACAAAGCATTGGTTGCCACACATTTACTGCGTTTGCTGCACCCATCACATGAACAAAAACATTCAATCTAAATATGCTTTTGAAAGCTTTCAACAACTTGGGCCGACGGAATAGGCTTAGCAAATGCTTAGATATTTATTTTTGGGCTTTAAAACAAGGTTGCAATCTAACATTCCCCCTTAAACTTGTTTTATAATATCAAGCAAATTTTCGAATCTCGCAAAATCTTCATAATTTAGGGGTTTGGTAAAAATGGCAGTGGTTTGATCATGAGAGCTTACATAACTCAGTTGTACATCTCTTTTTGCAATTTAGTATCTTATATAATGATAGCGAGTATGGATATGCTTGTTTTGATCATGACAGACAAAGTTCTTTTGCCAATGCTATCGCCCACTTGTTGTCAACACAAATTTCTATTGGCTCCTTTTGCAACATACTTAGTTCTTTTAATAAATTTCTAAGCTAGATTGCAGGGCAAGTGCATGTAGTGACAGTAACATACCCAGGTTCATAGGTTGAGAGTGTGACAATCGTTTGCTTTCATGAAGAACACGAACCTAAGGGTGCTCTTTTAATCATCAGTATCTCTATCTCAATTGTTGTCATTGCATCCAACAAGCTTATAATCATGAGAAACTGCGTAAAACAAGCCAAAGTCAATTGTACCTTTGAGATAGTGAAGAATTCTCTTTGCAGTCTTGAAGTGAGTAGTGGTTGGACTCTCCACGTAGTAACTTATGAGTCCGGTGGCATAAAGAATGTTGATTCTTGTACATGTCAAATATCACAAACTTCTAACCAAGCTCTTGAAAAATATTGGAGCCACATTTTCTCCTTCATTATCTTTTGATAATTTGATTCCGTACTTCACTGGTATGCTTAATGGCGTACAATCTAGCATCTTAGACTTCTTGTGGATCTCCTTTGCATAGCCTTCTTGTGAGATGAAAATTTTCATCTTCCTTCTGCTTGACTTCAATGCCAAGGTAGTATGCCATCAGTCCAATATCAATCATCTTGAGTTCCTTGGTTAGCACTCTCTTAAACGCTTTAAACGTTTGGAATTATGGCCAGTGAAGATTAAATCATCTATGTACAAGCACACAATTAAAACATCTCTATTAAAAATCTTTATATAGAGAGAGCATGCTTATAAGGGCATTTGGTGAAGCCATTAATTATTGTAAAAGAACTTGTCGATTCGACTATTCCATACTCTTGGTATTTGCTTCAACCTATAGAGAGCCTGTTTTAACTTCAAGATTTTGTCTTCATGTCCTTTCACCATATGGCCCACCAGTTGTTCAATGTCCACTTCTTCTTTGAGTATTCCATTTAGAAATGTAGACTTTACATCCATTTGATGAATCTTCCTTTATTTTGAGCTACCAAAGATATTATTAGCCTTATAGTTTCCATACGGGCAATAGGAACAAACAGTTTATCGTAGTCAATGTCAGCCCTTTCACTATAGCCCTTTACGAGTAGCCTTTCTTTGTATCTTTTGACTTCTCCATTAGCATTCTTTTTTGCTTTGTACATCAATTTGATGCCAATGTCTTTGTGTCTTCTGGGAAGAGATACAAGTTTCCAAGTATCATTTTTTTAATGGCCTTGATTTCAACATCCATTGCATTTCTTCATTTCTCATATGGAACAGCTTATTGGAAGTTTATTGGCTCACAATTCACAAAAAGGCAAAAAAGAGTGAGCTTATTAAGTCTTTCAGTTAGTTCGTAGAGAAAATACAAACTTCCTATGCATGTCACATCCCATTCTTTCAAAAATGATGGTGGTGAATTGCCATCATCAATTGTTGTTAGTGAAGTTAGTGGTATACTAGGTTCTTCTCTTGGTTGCTCTGTTCTTTCTTGTACATCTTTCGAGTAAGGGCTGAAGTTGAAGTCATCTATGTGAGAACCAAAATCCCATCCTCCTTCTTTATCAAATATCACATTTTGACTAGCTACAGCCTTCCCTTTGTAAGTATTATACATCTCATAGCCTTTTGAATTTGGATCATAATCGGTGAAGATAAAACTTTCGCTTTTGTTGTCTAGCTTGTTTCTTTATTCATCATGTATATGCACATGGGCTATGCTTCCAAAAACTCTTAGATGAGAGATTCTAGGCTTTCTATGACTCCATGTTTCTTATGGCATCTTTCTCCAAACACTTCTAGTTGGAAATCAGTTGGACACATAGACCACACATGCTACAGCTTCTGCCCAAAAATCCATTAGCACTCTCTTACTTTTGTGCATGCTTTGCACCATGTCAAGGATATTTTGGTTCTTTCTTTATGCAATTCTATTTTGTTGGGGGATCTAGGAACAGTCTAGAATCGTCAAACTTCATTTGCTTCACAAAACTCTTGGAACTCTTTGGAGTAAATTCACCACCTATATTGGACCTCATGGCTTTAATCTTGCGCTTATTTTCTTTCTACTACAGCTTTAAATTTCTTTAAAACTCCAAAAACTTTTGGTTTTTGCTTCAAGAAATATACCTAATTTTTTCTTAAAAAATTATCTATGAAGAGAAGGAAGTAGTTGCTTTTACTAGGGAGCTTGGCTTGATTGGATCATAAACATCTGTATGTATAAGCTTGAGTGGCTTTTGGACTCTTGAATCGGACACTTTTGGAAGCTTTTCCTAAATTGTTTTTCATGTAAACATCCTTCGTTTAGTTGGTCGGGATGTCTTATGCATGGTAATGCTTTCACTATCTCTTCCTTAGATAATAACTCCAATCCTCCAAAGTTGAGATGCCCAAATCTAAGATGCTAAAGCCAAGATGCATCTTTGTAACAAGCCTTTAGATACTTTTTAACATCATTTTGAATATTTAAAGAAAACATTTTGTTCTTTGACATTTTCAACTTGGTAATTAAGTTTCCCTTATCATCTCTTATAAAAATATTTTAATCTTTCATATGAATATAATATCCTTTTTCTAAGAGTTGACCTAGACTCAAGATATTGCTTTTCATATTGGGCACATAATGGACATTTGAAATGAATCGGTAACTGTCATCTTTTGTCCGAATAAGGATGTTACTTTTTCCTTTCGCTAGTATTCTGGAATCATCTCCAAAAGACACATTGCCACTTGCCAATTTGTTGAGCTCTATGAAAATGCTATTGCCACACATATGGTTGCTCACCACAATGTCAAGATACCATTTTTTTTTTCTTGACCTCTATTGTCGTTGTTGTATGTTAGTACCACGGTGCCATTTTTTTCCTCTTCTCTTCTATGTAATTGACTCTGTCATCAACTTTGTCATTGGGTGCTCTACATTCTCAAGCATAGTGCCTGAATCTATCACAATTATAGCATTTGACACAAGATTTATTATACCTCCAGTTTGAACATCCTTTACCCCAACCACTTGTAGAGTTTTCTCCCTTGTTGTTCGAGTCGTTGAAGTTGTTGTTGGGAAACCATCCTCATCCATGTCTGCAACCTTGTCCTTGGTACATCCTTCTCCGTGTTGACTTCTATCATTGTTAAAGCTATTTTCTTTCTTTGATGGTTGAACTTCTGTCTTGAGGAGTTGTTCAACAATCGCTTGTTTCTTTTTTTTTTTTTCTTTCTTTATGGGTGTGCAAAGAACCCAAGAGTTGCTCAATCTTTATGGTTCCCAAATCTTTGGTTTCTTCAATATTAGTCACAATACTCTTGAACTTTGGATCTAAAGATCAAAGAATCTTTTCCATAATCGCCACCTCTTCTAACTTTTCACTATTTCTTTTTAATTGATTGGAAATGGCTAAGACTCTAGAAAAGTAGTTGAAAACCAACTCAACTTCTTTCAAATGCATAGTTTTGAACACCTCTTAAAGTTTGAAGTCGCGTCTTCTTCACTTATTTGGCTCCTTTGTAAGAGGTCTACAACTTCTCCTAGGCTTGCTTCGTGGAGGTAGCACTCAAAATCTTTTTGAAGCCATGATCATCTCAAGCTTGACAAATGAGTTAGAGAGCTTTTTTGTGTCTCTTTCTTCTTTCAATTAATTTTCCTTTTGAGTTTGAGTTAAAGTAGCCTCATTTTTTGGCTCACCATAACCTTTCTCCATAACTTCCCATACATTGCATGCACTTAAAAGAGTTTTCATCTTGATGCTCCAACTATCGAAGTTGTTGTTGCTGAGTGTTGAAACTTGGAAAGAGGAACTTAGATCAATATTTTGGTATTTTGGTCAATGGTCAACACTCAATCAACGTCCAGTCAATACTGGTCAATGGCTAAAAATGACATGTCATTTTGTATAGAAACGAATTTTGTTTTATTGACCAAAATGACACGTCCTTTCTATGACTAGTTGAAACTTCCAACGGCTCGTACGGTTGCATCAGGACTCTGATTTGGCCGACTTTTGTAGCTACGCACTTGTGTCGTAGATATCTTTGCATTGATATACAATAGTACTCATTTGGATGCAAATTTCCTTTTGCTATGATACCACTTAGTTAGAAATTTCTATACGAATTCAAACTATAAACCTACAAAATGCTACTCAAATTTATTTTATTAAGATAGTATTACAAAGGAAAGAACACACTCTTACATAAAATATAAACTCTCAATTTTCCACTCTCAGCAAAGACTCATACACAAGACAAAACTTTGCTTGGTTTATCACTTTAGAAGTCTTTTGCTTCATTTTTTTTTTCTTTTGTTTCTCTCTGTTACTTACTTAAGAAGCTTTTCTTCTTTTTTTTTTTTTCTTTTCTTTCTGATTTTTACTAATTAACAACACCTCCTTTATATCAATTTTGTACTTTTTTCCCTCTGCTTTAAAACAAGTTGATTATTAGAGTACGGCGATCTAAATTCTATTTAATTTGATCCAAAAAGCTCGTAGTACGACATCCATGTACATTAAAGAAAAAAAAATAAAATAAAAAAAACTTACACTTGAGGCAAAAAAAAAAAAAACGTTTAAAGACGTGCTTCAATAAGAATAAATTGTTTATCAACTATTTGTTTTAATATAGAAGTATTTATCATGCAAAATCATTTCCATGAGATTTATAATCATAAAGAAACCTTTATTCATGATACAAAAAATAAATAAAAATTTGACAACATTATAGACACTTCTTTCCGTGATCCTCTCCCTAGTTAATCTAAATTACATAAAGGAAAAACAGATTAGTTTGCACTAATCACTATATGAAGGGAAATAAGACATATTCCAAACCCATAAGCTTCCATAGGAATTGATAGAAATTTGCACTTGCTTCCTGAACGCACAAACATATATAATCAAAATTAAAATTGTATTAAAAGTATCAACAATTCGTTACTCACAAGGATAACTTGTACTTGATTTTTAAAAAGTGTATATATATTACCTTGCAATAATTTGATTTGTCCAATTTCCTAGCCTGAAAGCACAAAAGAAAATCATAAGTTATTAATTATAAATTTTTTATTTTGAATTATTTTATATTATTCTTGGTGAAAATTTATGTATGATGACTAACCTCCAAGAGCAACCCCAAGGCCAGTAGCGCGTTAGCGGGGACCATTATGAAAGGCTTGAAAGCCTGTAAACAATAAACGACAAAAAATTATTTGTCACATTCACAAAGACCTCTTGGGCGCAAAAATAAGAGGAAGAAGAGAGAGAGAGAGAGGGAGAGAGCCAAAAAGGAAACCGTGAGAAATTGTAACATTCTTCTTCTTTTATTTAATTACTGTCTAATTTTGTATAGTTATTTAATGATAATATTGGAGAAAATTTACAGTCTACCTTCTCACTAGTAAGATGTGAATAAGTAATTTGTGCAAATAAATTTGTACAAATATAGAAAAAAAATAGATAAGCTTTGAAGACAAATAATTAATTACCAGAGGTCTGCAAATGGCAAAAACCATAGCACCGATGTAATTTAGCAGGAGTATCCCAGTAAAGAAGAAGGTAATTTTTCTAGGTCCAAATATAGCTGGAAGTGTTCGAATATTATGCCTGTAATATTGTGGAATAACATTTTAAATGAGGCTCAAAATACAAGCCAAGAACGTTTTGAGATCAAATGGTTGACTAAAAAGGAAAATTTTAAGACAAAAATTACGACTTACTTGATGTCACCTTCAACGTCCGTGAGATCTTTCAAGTTGGTAATGCCCACAAAAAGCAAAGTTATGAAGGTGCAGATGAAAACAGTTGAGGGACTGTGGGGGAAAATTGGAAGCCAAACATTAGATTTCAATGAAAAATTGAATTAGGTGTACGGATAAGCTGAAATATCAAAAGTTTATACTTGTAGCTGGGTTAAAGTGATATAAAGTAGGATAACTAGTTAGATTAATTATTTAAGTAGTTTATTCTATAAATAACGTAGTTTCTGTGGTTTGGTGGAGTTTTATCTGACATTAGCTTTTGTTAATCATTGAATGTCATGGCCATCTACACTAATGATAAATATTGTATCTTTGGAAAAATGTGATCGATACTACACGACCTATTCATCTATATATGTATAATTAAAAAACAAAAAAGTAAAGTATGTCATTATGAATAGATGACCCAACTGTTACAATGTAAAGCTTTCACATACTATAATTTATAAAATAAAAAATTATAGTGTAAAGTTTTTACATGTTATAGTGTTTTAATTCTAACTTGTAGTTCCAACTATGTTCTCAACACCTCATCATAATTTTGAATAATTAAATTTCCGCCTATTTGATATACTCAAGCTGCAAGATGCGCTTAAATCATTCTTCATAATTATTTAAGATAATATGTAAAAAAAAAAACTAAAAAGCAATTATAAAAGATAAAAATTAAGCAAAACATGGAAAAAAAAAATGAAATGAAGATTTTTGCTTCCAAAAGATTGTTACACACCTCCACTGAAATGGAAGTCCAAGGGAAGCTCTGGTGGCATAAATTACACCCACATTTTGAAGGACACCAGCGGCCTGCATAAGTTGGTTTTGTTATCTAACTAATATCATCTTTCACGTAATTATTTTTAAACTTTTTAAAGGACTACTAAATTTCTATGCTCCAATATATTGTACAAACTTAAACACAACATCATTAAAATATTTAGATGATGAAAGAAAAAAAATAGTACCAAAGAATTTATAATAGATGTTGCAAGGGAAGATCTCTTGAATCTGATGGGAGGAGCATTATAAAAGGTGCCCACTAAAAGAACAAGATAATAGATAGAAGTAGTGATTATGTCAGCATTCATCAGCCGAAAAATCAGTAGGCTAGCAAGTACTTCAGATATCACAAAAAACCATGCTTGTTTTATTGAAATTTCCCCTGATGGTATTGGCAAATACGGCTTATTGACCCTGAAAATATAACATGAAGAAAATACGTTAAATGGGTATTTTGCAAGTAATCCAACCAAAAAAAAAAAAAAATTAAAGTAGGCTTATGTATATACTGATTTCTAGAAAATTAAATAAACATACAGAAGCAAAGAACACTAGATCGACCATAAAGTATTTAGAAAAAAGTAAGATCGTGACCAATAAGTGGACTAATTGACTCTATTTATGCAATAATTAACTAGTAGGGAACTTGTAGTCCTTTCAACACCGCCAAAGGTAAATAGAAGTAAACACCAGGTTTTAGAACAAACTAAATAACATATTTATCCGAAGTAAATAAATAATTTACCTAGTAAATATGTTGCTTTAAATATAATTTGAACAGTTCGTTACTTTCTCAAGTTAAAAATAATAATAATAACATTGTTTATGACAATTTCTGACCGAAAAAAAATGGTAGAGCACTCATGGTATTTAACTGCACATCCAGTAGCTTCCAATCAGCAAATATATGGGGGTCATTTTTGAATTATGTATGACCCATAGTATTATTTCCTCCATAAAGTCTTGTGGTCGAGAATGGGACTTTGGAGAGAGATGATTAGATCTCTAGGAGCATTAGAACAGTTTTTGTGTTCAACCAATATTCTTCCAAATATTATTACATAAAGATATCAACTCATATATGTACATTGAAACTAAGCGTACCTGTCAATATCGACATCGCAAATCTGATTAATACCGCAAAAATAAGCGTTTGATAGAAGCAAAGCAATTAGGCCAGGAAACGCCATAAAAACGTGAGACCATTTAAACAACTGTGGGTTCTCGACAAATACTCTTGCATACACGCAACTGCCCAAGAAAAGAAATAGAAAATGTGTTCAAAATGAATACTCTGAACGACAACTCTGTGTGAACCAATATTTCTCTCTCTCTCTCTCTCTCATATATAAGAAAATTAATGAGGGACGGAGCATAACATTGTCAAAAAAAATAAATAAATGAGATATAAAACTTTAGAAGGAGCGAAACATAATATCAGGTGAGGTCGAGTGTAATTTTAGAAGAGTTTCTAACTTTTATAAAAATTTTCATATAATATTAAAATAAAAAAAAGTTTAAGAGGTAGTTGTCCAACCTAATCCATGTATAGTTCTGCTAGTCTGTGCGGGTATATATATATATATATATATATATATATGTAAATATACATAAAGTTTTCCGGTCCTATATGATTTACTTACCTGGTTGATACAATCGTCCCGAACATTGTATAGGGCCTTGTGAATTTATAGCAAATAGACCCAAAATGGGAAAGTTCGGAAAGCGGCGAACTGGAATCAGCAGATTCAGCTTGAGTGCATACCTGTATACAACACCATATATTTCACTTCATAAGAATAAGAAAACATTTGCTTCACATGTAAAATATATTGTATATGTGTTTTTATCCAACTTAGTCCTAATTCTAATAACTTTTAGCAATAAATTAAAACAACTATGGTATGATATTGTTGGAGTTTATATTTTGGTTTTGAAGCTTCAGTTTGTTACATGGCTTGGATTTGGTTTTTGAGCTACTTTAGCGTGAAACTTTGTTCAATTGGTGCATATTCATTACCATATTCACGTAGATGGGCAGTAAAAGAAAGTATAGCAGTGTCAATTGGTACTATCCTACTTAATAAGGATATGGTGGGTTATAAGCAAAAAAATCTTGGTTTAGAGTTTGAGAATAACTAGAACAGTACTAATAAAAGAGTATAGTAGTGCCCGAATGGTATCATGAAAATCTCGGTCTAAAGTTTGAGATAACTAGAACAGTTAAATATATATATATATATATAAAAAGCGAGTATAGTACTACCCGAATGGTATCACGCCTATGGTCGTTGTATGATAGGGGTTTTGAGAAACTACTTTCCCCATAAAGCCCCACTGGAAGGCTCAACTTATTCGGGGAGCATTTTGAAGGAAAGTTGGAGGATTTGACACTGCTAGTTGTGGGCTTAATTGACGTAAACCTCAAGTTGCTGACACGAGAGGAGCACTTGAAATATTGCGGAGAGATAATGGGGGGTTGTCTAAGAGAACGTTGAGAGAATGAAAGCTCCATTATAAGTAGTGAAAGAGAAATACATAACAGAGAATGAAATCAGAGATAAAAATGTGTTGAACACAAATGCTTCAAGAGGTTCAAAATTTATAGGACCATGGTATTGGTGTGGACTTTTTTTTAATATTTATAAGTCTACGTGTTTTTTTTTTAAATGTTTTTTCTTTTTTCGCCGATCATGGGATACAAAAAGTCTACTCGGCTTATTACAGCTAACCTTCTCGTAGTCTTTTGCTCCCCTTGCATTTCATTCATTTCTTCTGAGGGTCCACTTTGCCTTTTATTGATCTGGTCGCTTGTGGAGGGTATGAAGATTTTTCTACTATTAATAATCTGGTCGCTTACTGATATATATATATATATATATATATATATATATAGAACGTTGAAGTCAAAAAAAATTAGTCGTGAGGGTGGAGCATATAAATTAACAAACTAACGAGAAAAATTAAATAAAAAAAGATAAAGAACTTCAAGAAAGACGAAAATTAATTTTAGGGATGGAATATAATTTTTTAATACAATTTTATATACAGGAAAAAAAGTTTAAGGAGATAGCCGCCCACCCTCATTCATATGTAATTTCACCCCTGTATAAAAAATTAGACTTTTAATCACAACATTTTTAGTAAAACTTTTAGTCACAATAAAATATTGTTACTAATGTGCGTTTGGTGACAACTTTTAATTCAAATTTTGTTGTAACTAAAATTTTGTTGTAAAAACTGTTGTGAGTGAAAGTATAGTCTTTTTGTAGTATATATGTGGTGAGAGAATCAACGAGATCAGTCGTATTCATGTATGAGTAGCATGTACATTGACAAGAAAAACATAAAATAAGGTAATTAGACGCGGCAAATACAATAATAGCATTATAACAGAATAGCTGGGGTGTCAAATATGGAGAAAGTTACTCATGGTCGATGTCAACAGAGATCGACATTTGTCTAATTTTTAAATGAAATCTTAAGAGCAGAGATATTTAACCCCAACGAGAAACAGTAGGCGAAAAACTTATCTTGAGTTATGACCAGATTAATGCGGTAAAATTAAAATATACGATTTTTTTAGAATATTTTCAAAATAACGTTAATGAAAGATTAATTATCATAACGACAGTCATATTTTTATAGTAATTATTTCAATAATATCATTGTGGGTCATACGTGTAATATTCACAAAGTGGACCCATATCATAATAGGAAATAAAGAAGTCAATCGTGTTATGCTGTACCAGCCCTGCCTATAATTGGTTAGGCCTAAGCGTGCTTTGTATCATGCTCGACCTGGCCCATCAAAGCTTCATGTTGTACTCATGTTATCTCAAGATTAAAAAATATAGTTCCGGCTCGGCCTATAGGTGTAATGCTTCGAAATTAATTAAATGTTATTAGTGAGTAAAATGGTGAATTAGTGTACTATAATGAGTATTTTAAATTCAATTTGAACATTTTGTGGAATTTCTAAAATTTATGTTGTTTTTTATTATTTTGATGATTTTTAATTATTGTAAATTATTTTATTTGTTATTTTGAATTTTGAAACAAAATAATTAGACAAATACCGAATAAGCCCCATTTGAAACCAGTGTGCTGCTACACATGGTTTTGTGCAATTACCAGCCCCTCCCTCTCTTTATTTATTCTTCCACTCTCCCTCACTCACTCAATCTCTCTTTCTCACTCTCCCTCCCGTGTCTGTCTCTCTCCTCTCTGTCTCTCCTTCTCTCTGTTCTTCGACTCAAATTTTAAATCAAAAAATTCATGCTCAAGCTTTGGTTTCATGGAATAAAGGCTCAGGAACGTGATTGAACAACCAAAAATACGATTCAAAGCTTAATCCAAGGTTAGTTTTCAAATTTTCAGAACTTTTTAAACTTTCAATTTTTCTTACATTTTAAAATTTAAGCTTTTCTAAGCCTAGAAAACTCTTGATCTAAGTTAGAACGACTTAGAATAACTAGAATCTAAGCTTTGTTTGAACAAAAACGGATTTAAATAAAAAATTTTTATTTTTCTCCATTTTTCTTTAATTTCAGGATTTTTCAAAATCTTTGTCCAAATCTTGTTTAAATTGGTTTAAAAGTGTTTTATAATGTTTTTCTATCAATTATGATCATTACTCATGCTTGAGATTTGAGAAAACAGGTTGAAATTGAAGATTTTGGCTCAAGGAGGCTGAAACCCGTGCTTGAAAAATTTTAAATTTTTTTTCATATCAGCAGGCCGAACCTGGGAAGGTTCGACCAACCGGACCTGGCTTTTCGATAAGCCAAACTGTATAGTTCGGCCGGCTGAACCAGGGTGACCGACAGGCCGACCGGGCATGGTGAAATTTTGTTATTTTTCACCTGTTTTCACTGTTTTGAATCCTGATTGAGATTTCAATCTTATAAAATGATTTTATAAATACAAATGGCACACTAGGACACCATGAGATGATTTAGTAATATAGGATATCTCATGCTAGATACTAATAGACCTAGTTTTCATTTAAGGTTGTACGTGGATATGCGGAGCTAACGTATAGTGGACCGGGATTACTATAACACCCCAAAATATGATGTTAGAAATAAACATGGATGATGTGATAATATCATGTTTATGTTAAGTTATTTTTTCAGGTGATGTGATGAGGACTCGAGGTGCTAAAAAAAATATAAAAATAAAAATTCATGCCAAATTAATGAATTTTTGTTTATGATGATATGATGAATTTGCATTATGGTTAATTATGTGAATAAGATATATATGTATATAAGCAGTCATATATATATATATATATATTAATACATTTGTATGTATATCTTCTACGTTAATTTACAAGTTTTAATACGTCTATATTTATATATATAGAAATATATATAGGTTATATTCTAATATAAATATTTCCATATATACTTATCATTACATGATTTAAGTATTAATATGTATTATATATAATTATATGTATGTTAAGTTAAGTATTACCTTATATATTGATAATTACGTGAATATAAGAATTTATGAGTTTAAATTTTCATATGTTAAGTTGTTTTTTTTTTTTAAAAAAAGAAGAAGAAGGAAAGTTA
>CAMOHE010036808.1:0-24993 GCA_946598075.1 Artocarpus hirsutus
TCATGAAATGTTTTTAAGTTAATGATGATGATGTTCATGAAATGTTTTTAAGTTGTGAGAATTACAATGTACTTACTAAGCATTAGCTTATTCAAGTTTTTCATCATGTTGCAGATAAGGGTAAGAAAATTATGGAGTAGGCGGAGGACAATGATAGGCGTGTGAGCTAAGGAAGATGGTTGCAAATGGAAGAACACCAAGGAAAGAAGCTTTAAAGAAATACTCTATGATTTTGGATTTTGAGTATGTTTATAAATTAAGAATAATTTTTATAAATTTTGTGAATGTGTTTTTATTATTTTATAAAATTTTCTTCCGCATTTGAAGTTTTAAAACTTGTTATCAAAATTTTTTTTAAGGGTTCGGCCTACCGACCATACTGGTCGGACTGCCGAAGATTTTCAATCGGCCTGTCGGTTGCCAAGCATCGGCCTGCCAATCTTGTATTTTTTGAAAACCCCATTCTGCAAGGCCTCGGACGGCCTGTCGATGGGTGACCTTCGGCCTGCCGGTTCAGTTCGGCCTGCCGAAGTTAAAAGTTCGGCCTGCCGAAGTTAAAAGTTCGGCCTGCTGGTCGAGACATGTTCACAGAAATTTTATTCTGTTTTCAAAGGACCATTTAATTTTTAAATGATATTAGCAAACTATTTATACAATGTCTATGGAAAAGTAAATTGTTTTAATTATGAAAGATTATAATTTCTTATAAATTGTATTTTTGTATTTGTATTTCTATAAAAAAAAAAAATATATATGTAAAGATCCTAGGAATGCTTTTCCAAATTATGATTTCAAATGCATGTTATTTATTACAATAGTTTGCTTCAATTTATGTTGTAACGAATGAATGTAACGACATCTGTGACGTCCGGAAAGGGAGCGTTACATTATCATCAAAACATGCATAAACTTTCATGCCTTAAAACTTCATAATAATACTTCATGAAAAATCATTATGAGAAATCATCATAAAACCATCATAAAAATGGATTTCAAAATTTTTATAAAACTCATACTTTTCATAAAATTCATCATGCTGCAGGTGAGAATGTACTTACTTCAATGAGCTTACTTAACCTTACTTTTGTAGGTGACGATGTCGCGGTCTCGATGTGCTCACTTCATATTGTGTTCATGTCATACATTTATAAAATGGCAATTAACATTTATTTTTAATAAATTAATTACCACAAAATAACATCCATTTCATATAACATCATACATACATTCATCTCTTGAAACATGACAATTCATATTACATTTTTCATTAACCATAAAACATTAAAACAACACTTTCAATACACTTATATTTCTGACCTTCATAAATTTAAAAATTAATATCCTTATATTCACATATAATTTGAGTACCAAATTTGGCAGGAACATAGTTAACATATAAACACATTACCATGATTTTTCTTTAATTATAAAAAATTCCATTTACTATTTAAAACAAATCATATAACATTCAACATGAAATCTGCCAGCAATAGTTAGGCAGTGAACAAATTTTATCTCAGGTCCATTTATCACATTTTCATGTTATAGAAAAATCTACAAAAATTATCACATATAATAGACACATAGAACTATAACATATCCAAAAATCACCACCAATAAATTCCTTATAGCTCAAACTGTGCGTTAGAAGACAGAGACAAAAATAGCCACAAACAATTCGGACAGTGAGTTACATGCAATAATTAGTGCCAAACAATTAAAATAAACTTATTTAGACCTCAAAATTCATATGATATCATATTAACATACAATTACAGTAGCACAAAATTTTTCATCACCAAATAAAATTATTTTAATCATACAAAAACATTACACAATAAAAGTTTAATAAATTTACTGTTAAAACAGTCTAAATACCTAGCATCCATAAAAATTCCGTAACACATAAAATATTAATCAAACCATCACCAAACTTTCCAGTCCATAATTTAACATATACATAAAGATATTTACCAAATTCCATGCACAACAACATTCATTTGCATTAAGAACAACACCTATACATATGTGCAACACAACCAATCAACAATAATTTACTGTGTGTGATGGAGAGAAGAAAATTCATAACTTTTCATAGAAAAATCCAATTGAGGTGAAATTTTTAGGGTTAACACATAACACATACATGAACAACATATAAAAATTTCAGAGCAAAACGACATTCCTAGACGGAGATATTGCAGTCAGACAGAGGAGAGATACAATTTCAGAAAATACCAAAAAAAATGTGTGCTTACCTCAAAATAATTTCTCTTCAATCTTCTTTTGAATTCACCCAAAAATTTCAATATTATACTCAAATAATACCAGGAAATATCGAGAGGGAGAGTAGAAGTAAATAACGAGAGAAAGAGAAAAGGGTGAGAGAGAAAGAAAATGTGAGAGGGAGAGAGAACAAATTATCGTGGAAGAAGAAATGAGAGTAACGTATGAAAAAAAATGCTTATCTCCTCATAATAATCAAAATTTTCTGATTACAATCAGGGCAAATTTTGTGGAAAAATGGAAAGGATTAAGGGAAAAAGTCAGAACTTCCAAGAATGGTTCAAGTTACCATTATTTGCCTTTGTAAAACGGGAAACCTTATCAAATGCATTCAATCAATTCAAAGTCAAACATTAATTTTCCTAAAATGAGAAAATTATTCCATAAATGTGCCAATCAATCAAAAATTATTATTCAATTATCTAATCACAAATTTTATGGAATTTCTGCTGACTACTCATCAGCTGTCATCGGCCTGTCGATTTCTGAAGTCCGGCCAACTGATGATATACCATCGGCTTGTCGTTCTGAGGGGATCATTTTGGCCTATCGAACTAAATGGTCCAGCCTACCGATCTACCTTAACATACCAAAAATATCCAAAACATTAATTTATCATAAAATTATGATTAAACATATAACATTAATAACATAAACACTTGAGCACATCAATTTCACGTAAGCGTCACCTGTCATAACACTTAAAATAAAATGATTAGCACCATTATATTATATATCATACACATAACATAAATATAACACTTAACGTCATTATTAATATAACATAATCCGTTACATGAAAATTTGGTGGGTGTTATAATGTCCTTGTATACAGGCAAGTCATGGAGGTGTTACAAGTGATTTAATTTTGGGTTTTATAAGCAGGTTAATACCATTTTAATTCTGATAGTTATAGAATGTTTATGCACTAATTCATGGTACCATTAAACCTCCACTAACTGAAGAATTCATGCACTAATTCATGGTGCCATTAAACCTCCACTAACTGAAGAATTCAACAACTAAATTCAGATTTATTATTGGAAGAAAATAAACTTGTGTAAGGCAAGCTCAACGAACCTGGCATTTGTGTCACCCATGTTGTGCGTGCACTTATTGGGCCCGTAATATACCAGAGTCATGATTTGCACCCCATGCATACGAGAGAGCATCTTAAGTTCAACATCTTACCTAAGCACAAAAATGCAATCACTTGTAAACCATATCAAGCTTTAATGCTTAACTAATGCGTGATTCTATATTTAGACTTCTTTCCAACAAAATTCAAATATCAATGGACACACTTTGTGTCACAACCCAAAACAGGGGGTAGTAAATAAATTGAAAGAAATATTTTTAAAGAGTTACAAAGTCAAAATTTTCCCAAAACTATAGTGGGCCCATAAATTTATAAAATAATTCTTCAATAGGCTTCAGAGTCTTAAATATTAAATAAAAGATAAAATACCAATGGGGAATTTAAAGTGAAATATACAAAATTTAAATTAATGTTTGTACAATAAGTAAAAACATAGCTACGTGGCTTTACTCAAAAAAATTAAAAATAAATTCAAATAACAAATAAAACAGAGTTTATAAGTAATCAATCATCTACTAGGATGTCTAATTCATGTATCTTGCATGCACCAACAGATAATCAAGGGAATAGGACAACTATACCAGTCAAATAGCGAGGAGTATCGAAAACAACCCAATACATCAAGTAGCAATCGTCTAACCTAATAAGGAAGGAAGGGAATGAACACACAGTGCCTAGTAAGAATTCCATGACTCACCTCTCGGTTTTTCTTACTATTATTATATGTATAAAATCCTTGTACAATTAATAAACAATTTCTCTAATCAAAATGAAAAATTCACCAAGTTCACAATTCATTAAACCAATCATAACTCATAATGTATAATCACCACTCAAGTTCTTTCACATACGTCCCGGGTTGTTAATGAAGGAAAGGAAAGAACGAAAGATTATAATCTGCTCCGTCGTGTCCCAAATGAGCACTCCAAGTCCATTGTGCTCAGAAGGAGCACCACATGAGATGGGCTATATAGCATCGATGGTATCAAATTATGCATGTCTGTTGTGCCTAACAAATGAGCACCCTGTAGGATATAACTATGAAAAACTTGATAAATCAGCAACATAATAACTTATTTTTCTTAAAACCAAAATTTTTAAACCTGCTAGAAAACAATTTATAATTACATTGTGGTGCGCCATAACTTCAAGATGCATCATCCAGAGCAATTATATCATATCACATGATAAGAATACACCCAATATTATTCACCACTTTGTCACATCAATCATATCATAAAACTCCATTTTCAAGGCCAAGCTCAAATATCGTGTCATTAACCTAAATCTCAAATCAAAACTAAATTTATAAGCTTTCAATGGATATATAAAAACCAACCTCAAGATCAAAATATACACAACCAATTCAACAACAAGTTTTAGTTAATAACAGGAATATTAATAACGACAAAAATAATAATAAAAATGATACTATCAATTATAACAACAATAATAATAATAACAACCATAATAGTGATAACAATAACAATAACAATAATGATAATGATAATAATAATAGTAATAATAACAACAAAGCATTAATATGAGTGATAAGACAATAAGAACAACAACAGCAAACAACCATAACAATAACGTCAACAGCAATCACATAGTCTAATAACCAATATGTTAAAATTCATATAATTTAAATTCAAATTCCAAATTGATTGGCTAATTAATTAAAATTATTATGAGGGATGAATAATAGAGTTCTTATCGACTTAGTCGACAACATTTGGCGACAAAGAGATCCAAAACACAGTTGTTTGCTAAAACTTTGAATCGCCAACTTGCCATTGGAATTCCGTCTCCTAACTCCAACACCATGAACGTGTCCAGAACGTCTAAAACAAGCTGGAATGACATCTTTTCTAATTTGGTGGTAAGGCAATCATTGACCGCTGTTGACCAATGAGGCAATGGCGGGGACTGGTACCAAATGAAGCTCTTGACATGAGGTTCACCGTTCCAAAGTTGGTTTTTTAAAATGAAGCTTGTTCGCCAGAAAACGACACAAATCTATCAAGGAAAGGTGATGAGGCTTGAATTTTTTTGGTGATTATCAGGGAAAAAAAGTACGTTTTGTTTTCCTCAACAAGAGGAACACAACGGTGCAAACAGGCTGGCAAAACAAGGCCGGATGACTCCAGAATTACATGGAGAAGTTCGAACCTTCAAACTTCCCACAGCTCTCTATGGAGGCCCGCGGCGAGTGGCAGGGCGATGGGCTGGCGGATGGGTCTTCAAGCAGCGGCGCTCACGGTGGGATAGAGCATGCACGCAGTAGTTGCTTGGGGTGGATGGGTGGAGGAGGGCAGTGGCGCACGGTGAAGAAAGAAGAGGGAAGGAAAAGAAAGAAGAAAAGAAATGAAAAAGGAAAAGGAAAAAAAAAAGAAAAGAAAAGAAAGAGAGTCAGGGGATGTTCACATGGGAGAATAAGGAAAAAAACAAAAGAAGAAAAAGAAGAAAGAAAAGTCAAGGGGAGTGCCTGACGTGGGAGGCTTGGGGGTCATGGATGAATCTGATTTAATCAGATCTTGTTCTTTTTTTTGGAACTAAAAAGGAATCTTCTTTAAAAAATAAATTCTTCTACCCTTACGTTGTTAAAAATTTAAATTTGCCCAAAATTTTTGAATTCTTTTTCAACTAAAACCATGGGTTTACACTTTGAGCATCAATTTTTTATTCATCTGATTACCATTTTGAGTATATAATTATATAATTTCGATCCCATCGTGACAGAGAATGCAATCTACCAAGACCTATTATTTTTATAAAGTAGGTCTTGCTTAAAATTATGCCTCAAAGTAGCTTTTTAAAATGGTTATTAACCATTTTTTTGAACATTTTATTGTAGGAACGACAAAATCAAACGAAGCCAACAAAGAATACTCGTGATTCACATAAAGAAAGTAAACTAATGGATTGGATAATTTTTTTTCTTTTTTTGTCTTGTACGTTTTCCTTGAACATTTGCCAGTTCTATTTTACCTGGCAAGTATAGTACTCCTTTTGTTTTTTCTTTAGATAAATCAAGAGCTTTTACGAAGAAAGTGCTACAATTGGATTCTTACTTTCTCTTTATCTAGAGAAAAAGAACGACATAGGACAAGTGCTGATAGCGTAAACATTTCAAAGTAACACTAGGAAAATCCGGAAAGAATCCTCGAGTTTCGTAGCTAAATCTTATGTTTGTCCTTATGTTTCTGATAATATAAAAAGAAGTCTATATGTTTTAAGACTATCTCAAAATTAACTTCCAAATTTTTCAAAAGAGTTAAAACTAACCCTTTTGCGAGTCTAAGTTTTCCAAACACCAAAAGTAGCTAGTGATTACTATTTAAAGCAGGAACATTCAATGGCGTGACCTGTCAACAAGTCCAAATCTGCCAAATTATGCGTTGATGGTGAGGGCGCAAGATCCTATTCGATGCTCGACCAATTTAAGTTTTTGATCTTATATTTTTTAATAGAATTTATTTTATTGCAAATTTTAATTTTTTTCTTTAAATTTAATTTCTTATGGTAATGTTTTAATAATTATTTTTAAGCACATTTATATCGTTTTCAACAATTTGACCAGTTAAAGAGTTATATTTTGCTTTTATTAAAAAGAATTAGGGGAATGATTTTGTGATACTTTTAACACATGGGGAATATGTTTGAATTATCATAAATGTAAGGGCAAATATGGAACTTAACTAAAACTTAGAGAGTATGTTTTGGATTTTCTCGAAACATTTTTTTTCGTAATGAATAGGTTAGCACCTAATGCCAAACCCATTCAACACCATGCATCTTACTTAAATTTATTAAATAAACAAGAAAAGCAAATTGAAAAGTTCAAAAAGGAACATAAGAGAACAAAGCGTGAAGGACAACCCATCCAGAACCAAACAAAATCAATAAATGGATAATAACTAAGCGCTACTAGCAGAAACTGATGACAAATGGTTAAGCCTAAACTCCATCAAACACTTTACCAAAAAAGCCCAAAGGAAAAATTTGGCAAGAGAAAAAGAGTGTCTTTGCAAGTTGCAAGACCTAAAAACCGAAACAAGTTGCAAAACCTAAAAACCGAAACAACTCCGAAGTAACTCAGAAAGATAAAATCATTCTTAATATGGAAGTCGAGACATGTTTCTAAGTATCAGGAGAGATATACAAAAAATGCCTGCTTAGAATTCTCCTTTCTGTTAGGAAAGATTCGAATGTTAAGATTTATTGCTCATCTATAAAATTCAGAGCAGCCTATCGAACTTCCAAGGAAAAAGAACATCTCTATTAGGAAATCAGGTGACCAATAAGCAGATATTCACACTTCACTCATAAACTTCCCTAACGAAGTTCCGTAGCTTTTTCAATAGCCAACTTAAATCCCATAAGCTCAGTCTCAAAAGTAGAAGTAATGCCAATAGGGGCAGAAAAACACCCCTCAACAAAGTCTCTGCCAAGTATTTTATATTTTAGTAAAAATAACTATATGCATGTTCTAAGAAGAATTGATATTATGTTTGTGTTGTATCTGTATAACTTTATGAGGTGATAAATGCCCCAAATATAATTTCCCGATATGTGTAGTATTACTGCGCGTTAGACGTGAAATTAAATATGCACCTCGTGTACTTATTTCACAAATAATGTTTTTTTATGCTCCTAGCAATTTTAAGGCACAGTTTATTCATGGTTAGTAACTTCGTAGAAGCATAATTTCTAGCTTCATAAGTGAAATTGTACTAAATAACATAGTTTTAATTCTTAATATAAGCAAATATGACACTCAAAAAATATTTAAGTGCATAACATTTTTTGAATCAAATACTCTTTTTAAATACTTGAATTTTCAATTTTACCTTCTCTATCTTCTTCATTTTTTTCTTCTCTTTCTTTTTATTTGGGTTTTTCGTTATCTCAATATTGTTTATGTTTTTCTATATGTCATTTATATCAAAATAAATTTTGTTTTAATTTAAATAGACTATTTATTTAACATTATTATATTTTGATTTATTTATTTTTAATCCTAATAAATACTCATTCTTCCCATAATTAATTAAAGAATGGTTTGCTTTTGATTGCCTTTATGTGTCGGACTTTCTTTAAAAAAAAAGAAATAAAATAAATTAAATTAAAATAAGTTAAAGGGCATGAGTGCATGTGCGTATCTTATCACATGATAATTGGTCATGTATAATTTAAGCTAAAAAATTTATTTTCATCTCTCTAGAATTAAAACCTTATTACTTATAAAATAATAGCATCTAATCTAGTTTATATGTATTTTTTAAACCAGGATAAACTATTCTTTAAGCAGCAAAATTTTAACGCATGAGGTTAAATAGTAGTGCTTTTTAAGCGAGGCATCAACCTTCCCTCACTTGTAAGCCCGACTTGCTTTATTTCTTTTTGTTTTTTAATTTAACTGAACAATGGATAAACGTATTGGGCCCCACTTTTCAAAGGGAATAATAAAGGGAGCTTTTACAGGTTGTGGATTGGCATACACCACGTACAAAAAAAAATTGAAAAAATACTACAAACTATTTCTTTTTTTTTTTTTATAATTTTATTTTTGTATTGATTTTTATGAGTGGTTTATAGTGTAAAGTTTTTTTTGAAAGTGATAAAAGGTTACATAATGTAACATTTAGCATAAATATCTCAATAATAATAAGAAGAAAAAGGTTTATTCCACCACTGCCTCTTAACTTGTCCTATGATTGTTTTTTTTTTAAAAAAAAAAAACATTGGCATTCTCCACCCTGAACTGAAAAGGACATCAACTTTTGATGAATAAAGTCCTACATGAGGAACATGGAATGGTAAACAAACAAAATCAAAAAGAAAATAAAAAACAATAATGTGTAAATTAGTACTCTATTTGTGGAATTTCTTTGTTTATTCCACATCGTACGAATAATGTGATTTATTGAATAAAGCAGGGAGCTTTTGCAAGATTTAGTCTACACTTGATGAGCTGTGAAGATTGTACATGCAGGAACGAATTTCGAAATAGCTTTAAACTTGTAACCATTGAAGCACTCTAGGCTCTTTCTATACGGTGTAATTATTTGAGTGATTGTTCTCTTTTACTTGGGACTTTCTAATCGTAGTAAATTTTGTGAACAAAATCATGTTCACTCTGCTATTTTTCTATTCCACTAGTTATTTCATGTTTATTATTTTGATAATTTATTTAATATTTTTAGTATTTTTAGTATTCAACAATTGCTATATGGCCAAAGTCATAAATTTAATTAGATGATGTGATAAAATAGTATCAGGGGACAACCAAAGGCATGTTTGGTGTACACAATTAGCTAGGATTAAATTAAATTAAAAGTTAATACTTTATTTGGTAGAATGAATGGATAACTTTTCCAATCTGAAAAAGGAAGAAGCCGCTACATGTTCTTGATCATCATTACATATCATCTCCAATTCATCTAAACTTGAAAGACACAATGACTTCACATTTGCAAACTGTATAAAAATATATTTCAATTCTTGAATGAGCAAAATCTCATATATATATATATATATATATATTTATAGCTTATACATAAGCAAAATAGAATACATAGAAAGATGAGGGAAGATAATAATCTCACAGAATGAATGCAAAATCTCGTGGATGGCAGAGGAATGGGAAGGCAGAGCCGCTGACCGCGCCCATGCCAAAGGTGCCGCCAATGTCTTCGAGGATCTGGTCGGGGCAAGGTTCCCGAGTGGTCTTTGGAGTTCCCATGGGAGTTTTTGTTTTCCTGTTTTGTTACTTGCTTGGAGAAAAAAACGAAGAAATCAGAAACATCTAAGTTTGGATTTGCACAAGAAAGCAGTGCCAGTCACCATAGCAGGGGAAGAGGAAGAATTTAGTCGTCATTGGGTGAAGGATGTTCATCGCCGTCTTGGAGAAGCGGAGCTCCGTTGCCATTGCCGTTGTCAGACGGAGAGGGAATAAGTGTCCTTATCGTTGCCGTCGTCAAGGTCATCCTCACCATTGCGGTGGTGAATATTGTTGCATGTTGGAGTTGGCTTGCGTTAGGAGAGTGAATTTGGAGAGAAAATTTTGATCCTAGACTTGGGATTATTAATCCCACCTATTTGGGGAGGATTAGTTATTCCCCTTTTACCGTATTATTTATCCGGTTAAACACATTCTTTGTCCAGTCAACAATGAGCACCAAACATGAGATTGAAATTATTTATCCTAGTCTTAGTCCTAATCCCATGTAACAAACACGCCTATAAGGGATTAATTGGATAAGTTCTTATCTAGTCTAAGAAGAATTAGACAATCCCTTGCTAAAATGTTGGATTAGACACAGTGTTTGTATGTTGTGAAAAATTTCAAGTCCCTATTTGCAAAAATTTATAAATTTTAGGGTCATGTTATAATTTTTTAAATAATTGAAGGGTTAAAATGTAATTTTTAAATGGCAGAAATATTTGTAATACTTATATTTTCGCACCCCTAATTTAAAAAAAAATACAATTTCACTTACTTTTTGAAAGAATAAAAATAAAAAGGCCTCTATCCGAGTAACACAAGACTCATCATAGGATTAAATTAGCTAAAACATTATCCTATCCTCTCCAATATATTTCAATCCAATCTTTTAAGATTATTTTATCCTAACATTGTTCTATTCTATCGACCAAACTGGCCCTAAGAGCACGAGAAATCTAGACAGTTGGTCAAAACACCATCCTACTGCTGGTACAAATTTCTCTGTTCCTTGTTTTTTTCTTTTATTTTATTTTTTTTTTTTTTGAAAATACGCTAAGGCTTAATTACAACCGATTGAGGAAAGATAAACAATTCCAAAAGAGAAATAAAAGGCTATTAGCAATGAAGAACCACGAAATATATTCCAAGAAAGGAAGCCTCATTATTAAAACTTTATTTAGACAAAAAACTAGTTGATGAAAAGATCGAACAAGAAAAGGGGTGCATGATTTATAACATGTAAAAGACAAACAACCAAAACGGAAACGGACATGGGTTGAATAAATTCGGCTTGGATTAAATAAATATTTACAGAATGTTATGATTGCATTTCTACAACTAATAGGTCCATCCTTAAATCATGTGCCCAAACACCAGTCATGATTCTCTCAAATGCCTCTTAATGCTTTCGATTATCTGTTCATTTTCCTTCATTATCTTAGCCGCATAAACTCCAATTTAATGAGGTAGCATTTTTTTTTTTTTTTGAAGGGTAATGAGGTAGCTTTTTTTTATGAACAATAAAAACATGGATTTTTCAACTTGATCCCATTCGATCTATCAACCTGCAAACCAGAAATTCGTGAAGTTATGTTTTATTTTTTTGATGTTCGTTTTTTCTAATTTGTTTTACTTATTCTGCATTTGGTTGCGCACTTTAAACTTTTCTACGATTATTTTTCTTCCAAAAATTTAAATTTATTTAAGTTGTTGTTGTTATGATTATTATTATTTTATAAAGTTGGTAGTGCTTGTACAAGATGGATTTTCTAGGAAGGTCCCATCTTAGTTGAGATACTTTTAGGAGTTTCTCATCTGTAAATATTGGCCATTTACTAGAATAAAATAATAATAATTGTCAAACATTGAAATCGTTGTTGTATCCAGTTATTTGTATAAGAATGTTGGAACATATATCTCCATATCAATACGATATTGTCTATTTTTAGACTATGTTTTTATGGATTTGCTTTTCTGACTCTACCAAAAGGCCTCATCCTAGTAGAGTATTTTTTATTTTTTTAAGCCCATAATCCTCCCATGTGTAGCCAATATGGGACTTGGTTGCATTCTTAATAACTTGTTGAAGCATTTCATTATATCATATGAATGAAGAAAAGAATTCAACGAAAAAGGAATTTATTCTTTTTTCTTCCTTCTTCGTTTAGCATAAAAAATGGGTATCCCCAATATCACACAAAAATAACCAAAAAAGTACTAATTTTTACACTGCAATATGGTGAATCTATATTCAATGAAATTATACAATCATATTACATATCCTTTCCCACAACAATAAAGAGAACCGACAAAGAAATACATATTTCAAACTCACCAAAAACGACTTTAGTTTTCAAGCATCAGCCTTTATTTATTTATTTATTATTATTTTTTTCTTATGGCTCAAGCCTCAACCTCAACAACAAACAAACAGCAAACATTTGTGACTCAGACAGTTAGGGTACTTCCCACACACATACACATATCTATATAAATGTATTTCAGAAATCCAAGCCAAAAAAAAAAAAGAAGAAAAAAAGGCCTAATATTGTTGGAAAACTGCATAGCCACGCTGCGGAACCTTTCTACATATTACCACAATAAGATCAAAGTAGAGAGGCAACTGTGAGAAAGCGAAGAAAGTAACCGGCAGGCACAACGCCGCGTACAAGGGATATGCGACGAATTTTAAGTCCTCTTTCAGGATGAATACATGTCCGGCGCAGAAAGAGACCAACGTGGAAGCTACTGACGCAAAGAGCGAGGTCAGCCCCCCCAAAAGCTTCCAGGGCAAGTCCTTGGCGAAGTCTTTTTCTTGGTATCGAGAGGTGAGGATGGAAAGGAAGAAAACGAGGGCAGTCACCGAGAAGCAGAGAGCAATCAGGGATGACATGGCGAACGCGTTGAAGGCGGGTTCTTCTACCAGCGTCGGCGTGCCTTTCTTCTCCTTGACTCCTCCGGGGACAGCCGAAGAAGTCGCGAATGCCACAGTCGCGACAAGGGCTGCGACGACGGAGCAAGACTCAGAGGTCTTGATCAGCCAGTCACTTCCTTCTTTGACTAGACCTTGGTGTGACTCCGTAAAGATATCCTCTGGGGTCTTGTCTTCCTTGTTGGAAGAAGTGAAAAGAAATTGTGGCATGCTCTTTTTGACAAACTGCAGCAGCACATGAAGTCATCAACTCCTTAAAATGTTATTTGAATTCAATCCTTGTAGTAAAATTAGGATAATCCTTCAACATTTTGACATCTATATCTACAAAAAATTCTACAATTACTGTTAATCATACTAAATATTTGGGAAATGTTGGTTATGTTTACACAACTATTTGAACACCTCTATAAATAATCCTTTACAAAAAGGGACAAGACTTAATGGCCTATCCCTAATAAGCAACGTCTTGTTGTATAACCTCTTCCTATTTTAAAATCTAATTAAAAAAACCCCTTACTTTTCTCCGACTATTTCACAAAATCCCATGAAGGTACGTTAAATTTTCCTGGCTCTTCACAACAATTGTTCTTTTACATTTTTTCTTTGTTGTTTTATTTCGTTCTTATTTTTTTAGTTGACAATGATTTGAGTTTAGTTTCTTTGTTATACCATTCGTCGCATGTTAACAAAAGTTATCATTCTTCGCCATGTTTCTTTTGCCCTTTTTATTTTTATTTTTTTGGCTATTTGTGTTTATAATGTTTTTTCCTTAGTTGTTTCTTTGCCCATATTTTTCGTTTAGAATTCCGGTAATAGCAAAGATAATACTCTATATTTTAAGAAATAAATATAATATTAAAAATATAGTATTTAAATTTACAAAATTTTCTTGAAAAAATTTCCTAAAGCTTCAATAGGAGAGAGAGAGAAATAAAATTATTAAAATAACAAAAAAGAAAATAGTGAGTGCAAAAGGAAAAATAAAGTGGCTTAGAAATAATAACCTTTTGGCTATGTAATAATTTTGGAATCATGGAGTAAGCAAATTTAATAGTTATGTATTTAGATTGGGTGCAGTGATCTATATAAATATAATCTACCATATCATGACTATGCTAATCGGACGGTTTGGTGCATGTCAAAACATACCTCAAACCACTTGATTTCCCATTGCATCTGTAACGCACTGCCAGCAATAAGGGAAGGCCGATGCTTTACAGAAAGCTTGGCCGCGAGGTGCAATGCATTGTTGCCTTTGTGATCCACTTGATTGAAGACGTATTCTTTTAGGAAAACTTTCTCTTTGTTGAGTTGGATTAGGAGATCAAAAACGTTGGGTTGCCTGTTCTCAACCGCCAATAGAACCACATTCTTCCCATTCGAGTCCACATCTTGGATCGCTATTGGACAATCTTCTATTATTTTCTTTACCATTTCTACTATTCCCTTCCTTGCTGCGATTAATATCGGCGAGCCTAGAAAATGTTGGGATCGGTACCATAAGCATATGATGTAAAGACATTTCTAATATTTAATAAATGGATTAGTTATTTCTTAATGCATTTGCATACATGTTATTTATGTGCTTTATTAATATCATAAATAAATTCCTTCATTATTTATGTGAACTTAAATGATGTATGTCTCTGTTATATACTAGAGGATACATAATAAATCAAAATAGCGCCTATAATAAATAATTAAAGTTAAGATCTTCAATAAATTATTACCACTGCAGTTCGTTCCCATTCTAAATAGGGCTGTCTTCTCTCGACTGTAAATGAAGAATTATTGAAGGTACTTTGTATAATATATATAGAAGTGGAACAAGATTAGTGTGAAATCTAAATCATAATCTCTGTTATAAAGAAAGAATTCTAATTTAGTTAATGATGATCATATATAGAATGATCTTAATTCTGAATTATTAATATACTCTTATTTAAGGAATTATGCTCTTTAATTTACTTGGTAAAGATTCATAGTTGATGGAATCATATTCTTTGTATTTTGAGAACGTAAATAATTAGCCGAGAATGTTATTATATAATATAGCATCCATTCTTTCTGTATAAAGTCAGAAAAAATAGTCATCTAAATGTTAGCTCAGGACTTAAATAGTAGGAGCGTTAAAATTAAGATAAGATCATAAATATGTTGCTCTGATATATAAGGAGAAAGTTGTAATTGGAGAGGCTAACAGAATTTTGTACTTAGCTCTAATTATGAACTATCTATGGAGGATAGATCTATATTTAGTGAAATTATAAGTCTATAGCTTCCTATGTCATCTCTGAAAGATAATTTGAACTAATAGGTAATGAATTAGTAATCTAATTTGTAGATTAACATACTCTCTAAATCTAAATAATTGTGAGTGTATAATAAATAATTAATTTTGGAATATGCACAGTCGAACCCACCCACACTGTGTGCGGCACATACAACACAGGAAAATGTTCTCTTATGTAGTTCAAAGCATGTTAAATGAGTTTCCATATTTTGAACTTCTGTTTTTAGATAAATGAGATTTGATTCAAAATTGAAAAGTAAAATTTGAAAACAAATCAGATTGAGTACCAAGCAGTATTCCTTTATGCACTTATTAATAGTTGGTGCTACAAGTACAGAGAATCTCTCTATGTGTTGTGCCACATAGAGTATAAGGAAAGAAAATTTTGTATCTTTTATTTAATATTTAAATTCAAATAGAGAAAGAGAGAAAAATAAGTATTTTTCATCCGAAAACTTGTTTTGCTCATGCGTTAAGTTAACAAGTGACAAAAAAGAGTAAGTGACCTTAGAAAAACCTAATTCCTTCTATGCCCAGCTTTTTGTCCATTTGCCGAGGAAGGCTTAGGTCTCAAAAATAGAATGGTCGTCTTTGGTAGAGGAATTCTGATTTACTTTCTCCAATTAGTAAGCATAATCTATTTATATATTTATTTAGTGTTAGTATAATCTATAGCATGATTTATAAAAGTTATTAAGAAAGTTTTTGTTATATATGTTCCACACCATAACCATGTTTACACATTTTTGCTAAAATCACTTTTGAAAACCAACAGGAAAAGCTAAGAAATCAAAGAGTTTTCAAGTGAATAGCCAATATCAGACAACGATAAAATTCTTGATCCTTTATATATTAATACATCTACATAGTATGGTCAAAAGTTTTATGAAAATATTTATTGTTCACGGTACGACCGTCTCTATTGCTTCCATTGTTTCTACTAATTGTGGTTTACAAACAGACTAGAAAATGTCCGACTATCAACTAATTAGAACCAGAATTTGTGTCTTAATTTAAGCTATTCTGATAATTTGTTATCCGATCTCTCCATTTATAACACCACCAACAACAACAAAAAAGCATGTCATTATCTTAACCCAAATACTAATTATTAATATTTATCTCTTATCATTTGACTCGATATTTCATGTGTAATGCGATGATCATCAATATTCCGAAAAGTACAAATAAAAGGTGGAATATAGGTTGTACTATTTAATAAATGACTGACAACAAATATAAATAGATAATTTTACTTTGTTTTTGCTCAAGTAGATAATTTTACTTACTTGGTGGTTCTTTCTTTGTAGGATCAATGTTACAACTAAAGTTTGGAGGCGTCATTTCCTGAACGTGAGTCTTATTCGGTTCGGATCCCGCGGCATACGACCTCTGACTGAGCCTAACCAACTCATTCATGATAAGTTTAGCCTGTTTGTGTCGCTGTTTCATTTTCTTAATTTCCTTCATCATCCTCCAAATCCCTGCACGTTAGAAAATTGGAAAATAGATATTAATAATTAATTACATATATATAGTAATATATACAAACGCACCTATTAAAGCCACCCAACAAGAACGTTTCAAAACCAAATCATTTCCCTTAATAATTCCATATCTTACCTCTTGCCACTGACTCATTTCCCTTAAAACTAAAATATAACCTTTATATTTCCATGATTTTCTCATATTGCTCTCCAATTTCCACCACAATTTTATTTTATTTCATCATATTCCCACTTTATATTTCATTTTCTTTTTGAGTCGAATTGAGAAGCAAATTCTGATACTAACCTATCCTAATTAAGTGCTTTGTCATTTAGTCTGCCAGTCAAATGTAGTCAAACTAAAAAAGTTGCATAATTTTAGAAGAGACAAAATTAAAAGTAAGGTGTAGTTTTTAATTCGTACCATTTTTAATGTAAATGGATCTTGTTGGTTATTGACGTACCACACGTTAAAGTGCTTGAAGTACTTACTATTTAGTTGTAAAGTCTAATTGTTATCTTGGTTTAGAGACAATATACAATTGCACGTGGGATTTGGAAGAAAGGTTGTAAGCCCTCTTCTTCGGAGTGATGGCCAGAGCAGAGCCCTAAATCAAAATTTCATTAATGGAATTTTCAAAATTTGAGATTTACAAATTCAATTGTCCTAGCGTCTTATGTAGATAAGGTATGTATTGACATTAGAATTATTAGAGATATTAGAGAAATAAACACAAAAAGGTTGAGAGGCTAAAAGTGATTTTTTTTTTTGGTAGCGGTGAATAGGGATATAATTCTTATATTAAGGGTAAATCACACTAAATCTGGTGCATGCTTATTTGTTTTTATGTTATATAATTTTATTATTCTTAGTAATACAGAATTAGGGCATGTAATTCTTAAAAAGTAGTAAAAGAGCTTTTCATTTTGAGTTAAAGCAATTGTTGGCGAGGGAGTGTTGGCATTGGGAATCCATAAGCTTTAGACATATGCATGGATTCTGCGCTCCGAACAATGCAAATGGAAGATTAGACGAGCTGTAAAAAGAGTTGTGCTTGCACCTTCTAATTAAGAAAGCAAAAGGAATGAAAGACAAAGTTTAGAGTATTCTCGATATATAGTTGTTGGGAGTAATCCAACAAGAATTGTCGAAGAAGTTCAAGAACATGGCTCATAACGTGGCAAAGGAAAGAGCCACAACAAGAATGATGAAGGCACCGTCCAACTAGCGAAATAACGAAAAGCTTTAAGATCAAAGTAATGTATAATGAAATAATAACCTCAAGATGATTCTGGATATCAAATGTGAATATCATTTTTGTATTGGTGTTTCGTGGAAGAAACAAATAATGAGTTTCCATAACATGCTACGTAATTCAAGAGTTCCACTACGGCTTTTAGTGGAGTAATGACGAAATTTATAAAATTTAAAAAATAAATATTAGTTAATTTATTTATCATTATTTTAGCTTGAATTACATTGGATCTCCTTATTACGTCACAAAATTTTCAAGAAAAATGATTTGGAATAAATCTTTGGTTTACTCGGATAAGAAATTGCGCATTCCCAATTGGAATGGTACATTGGACGTAGACCATATCCAGAGAAGAGATGGGGAGCCCCCCATGTCCTAAGAAGGAATTAGGTTAAGACAGTCGTCCCCGGGAATTAGAAAGAATTATTTCATTATTCAACTAGAACAATAATATAATTACTAATTCAAGATAAATCCTAGTGGGAATTACTGATTTGTCATGGAATAGATAATTAATTTTATTTTAAATTAGAATAAAAATAGAGATAATTACAAATTCAATTTAAATTAGGATTTAAATTAATTAATAATAATTAATTATCTTAAAATGAATATTTCATTCAAGTCTCTATAGGGGTAATTATTAAAATACTTAATTCGATAATCACTACGATTAGGATTATTTGAGTGGTATTTCGTGACATAATTATCGAAAGTGGACGCCAATAGTAGGTAGAGACAGAGAAATTTCTCTAATTACTCCTAGAACATCTAGAAAAGGACCATAGGTGCATCATACTTAGAGAGAAACTATTCTTGCATACATATGATACATATGATATTACCGGAAAGATGAATCAAACAACGTTCCTACGTACCTGAATGTTTCACTTCATCAGCTTTGTTATTATCGTTTCTTTCATCTCTCAGTCCGATTAGACTCTTAACTGCAAATTAAATAATAATATAGAAGGCATTTAGCAAGATTTCAAACAGTGAATTATCATTAGTTTTGACCAGAAGAAATGATGTATATAAGTTATTGTTTACTTTGTTTATGGAAAGAAAATAGTAACTTTCTTTTTATCTTATACATACTAACCAAAATTCGAGAAGACGCTTCGCAGTTGGTTGATGAAGATCACGCACGTGTTATAGTTTTCAGGGTAATTTGTACTCCTGCTGGTTTCATTTTCGCTATCTTCTTCGTTTGGTACTGGTTCCTCATTCTCAATATCCACAACTTGACCAAGCATATAAATTAATAAGGGGCAGTTAACCGTATTCTTTTTTTCTTTGAAAAATATCATATGATCGTATCTCCTTTTATGTATCAAAGAATGGGAAAGAGGAAAATAAAAGCGATTCAAATTGTCAATCTAATTTTGGTATCTCAAATCGTGTCCAACGAGTCATATTAAGATACACTATTTAAAAAGTTTGAATTAATGGCTTTATTTGAGAAACAAGTTGAAACTTTAAGGTTTAACTTGTTGCAGAGTAAAACTCTCATATGTTACACTAGTTTACTATAATGTAAAGTTCTCATATACTATAGTGTTTAAATTTTAACTTTAAGTTCTAACTTACTTTCCAAACTAAATGAATGTTTAATTGAATTTTTACATATTTTTTTACTAAATGTGGTGTCATAATATAGCTAGTTAGACATCATTTATGACACTAAAAATTAGATATACGATTTCAGTTCAAATAGAAGAAATGTATGTATTGGAGATCATGTGTATTTAGTGCATGTGCATTGACGATATTAATAGTATCTGCTTTTTTTCTTTTTCTTTTTTTTTTTTAAATGGAGTCTAAGGGCTTTTCAGACACCATTCAACTTAAATATAATTAGGTTCTTTTCCATCAAAAATATATATATATATATATATATATATAATTGGGGTTTTACAATGAATAATTAATTTCGTATCAGTAATAGCACATTTGCGAGCTAATTTGCCATATATTCTCGCAAAATAATTTAGAAAGGACCAAGTAAAGTTTCCAATTAAAATACAGTGATTGAAATTAATTGCGTTCCCTTAGAAGATATATTATATATATTTAGGAACAACAGCTGGTAATTAAAATAAATAAATTTAGTAATATTTGCTCACCAAAAAGATGATGTGATTACAATTAAAATTGTAATTTCCCTTTTTCCCTCTTTTTATTAAAAATCATTAGTTGCCTTATATATTTAATAAAGGGCTAAACCTTCAATTTGAATTGCAATTAATGATGAACGATTAAGCAAATATATTTGAAGCAACGTGTTTTTCTCCGGCAAAAAATAATAAAAAAATTTTTTCAAAAGGGAGAATTCTAAAATTATCCATGAATTTATTAACAATATCACAAATAACCTTACGGCTTTAACTAATAAAAAAGCTATTCTCTCGGCTTTATAAAAAAAAAGTTTAAAAAAATTCCTTTGACTGGTCAAACTGTTAGAAAAGTTAAGAATATCCTTAATAATTAGCAATTAAGTGCTACTTAAACTAATTATTAAAAGATAAAACAAAAATATTTATAACTAAAATGTTTTAGAACAAAAAACATAAAATAAAAAAGTCTCTTCTCACCCCCTAAATTCAATAATCTACTCAATCAAACCTACCTGCACCATGTTTGCCTTGCTCTAACGTTCAATGTTGCATCTTCCTAGATTTATTTTTAGTTTTAAGTTTAAATTTATTTAATATTTTAAATACTTTCACAAAATTTTGTGTTTTAATCTGTTTCTGATTTTTTAAATAGTTAACATTTAAATAATATGTAAATTCTTTTAAAAATATTTAAATGCTTGTTGATGAGGATATTTTTAAAATTTTGACAATTTGATTGGTTAAAGGAATTTTTTTAACTTTTTCAAAAAATTGAGGGTTTTTTATTATTTATTATTATTATGATTTTGAATTTTAGGGTAGGGGATTCAAAATCTCCATCTTATAGTGGAGTTGGGCGTAGATTTCTGTAAACCTATGTTTGCGACCACATCTTTTTATTATTTGGAAGACTAAGGAATATTTTAGTGATTAATTAAAAGCTGTGGTATATTTTGGATAAACACCGGTATAGTTTTAAAACTTTCTCCCAAAAAAAAAATATGGGTGTTTTGGGAGAAGGAGCTCAATAAGATATATTCTTACAGTAGTATATGAATTTGTCAAACAACCCAAGACGAGTGCTACGTCTGAATGCATTGGGCTTATTCGCCAGAACGTGAAGCGGTGATTCACCATCCTCATTCAACAAGTCCGCAATATTTGGATATCTGTGAATTATCTTAAGCGCCATACCTAAAAATTAGACACGCACCAAAAAAAAGGGACACAAAAAGATTATGAGCATATAATTTAATCGTTATTGAACTTTTCTTCTATACATGACCTATCAAAGTAATAAACAGTTTAATTAAAACTAAAAATAAAATCTACAAAAGATTTAAATAAGAAGTTTAAAAACTTAAGAGTGACGTTTTTTTACTGAATTTGATTCTAAATATTGACAACCTCGCTTGTGCAATTAAAATAAGCACAAAATAATGATTTTATCATTTAGACATCAAACAACCGACATATTTTACCCTTTTAGAGGCATTCTGAGCATATAAAATAGTTATAACAAGTTTGATCAAACGAGGTGGTTGCAAGCAAAGTCTTTGTAAGTTCACAGCTAATTTTATTACAAAATATAGAGTTTGAATCCTCACTCTAAGATATAAAAAAAAAAAAATCGAGTCAATATTGTGTAATCTAATATTAATGAAAGTCGAGGCTGTCCATACAAATTTTCTAAAAAAGAAAAAATTGCATTTACAGTACTTATGAGGAGCACTTTTATGTGATACTATAGAGATAAAACTTTGTCACTTACAAAACAATAAGGTCTACTCTAATAATGGCACTATTTTAAGCACTCATTTTTAATCTCGTGGGGCTAAAACCCTACTAATAACAAAATGATGGGTCCTATTTTAAAAAATATAGTATATATTAAACTAAGACTAACTATTTTTTTTAAAATAATGGAGTTTTAACTCCACAAGAATAAAGGGATTTTTTCACTACTTATTAAACTAGGGCTCATCATTTTGTGAATATATGGGCGTTTTTAGGCTATGGAATGAAAAGGACTTTTCACTTACCAAAGTACTCAAGGGAGATAGCCATGTGAAGAACGGTGTTCCCATCGACTGATCTTCTTAAAAGCCATTCTTGTGGCCATGCTGGCAAGCAAGAATGGAGGAAAAAGAAAGTCTTTTCCTTGCCATGACTAACCGCCAAGAACAGAGGAGTCTCCCCTTTCTTGTTAGGAACAGTTAAAATTATAGGAGTCGAAGACAAGGCTATCTTTTTGCAGACTTTAGAGTCTCCTTGGGCAGCTGCCAAATGGAGAGGCGTGTTTCCTTCTTCATTCACGACGTCCTCAACAATTAAGTCTTCCTCATTCTGGTAAATCACATCAAGCAATTCCAGTGCAATGTTGCTTCTTCCAGTTAAGACTGCTATGTGTAAAGCAGTGTCTTTCGATTTGGTGATTTGGGCACGTCGAGCAATCGGCGTCGTTTTGTATTTTTGGACGACAAAATCCCAGTTGCCTTTCATGGTGCTCTCGAATAACTGTAATTTGAGTCCATCTTGAGTATCAAAATCTGAATCCATGGAGAATATCTTGTGTGGACAAGCAAAATCTTCGTTGGGTTAATTTGGTTAACTGGTCTTGTTATATGCATGTTTCATTTTATAAATCTGTCGGTCTTCTATGCTAATACAAAAACCTATTCAAAAACAAAAGAATAAGAAAAAGAAAACAAAAAGGAAGAAAAGTTAATGTTTCTGGTAAGCCATTAAAGAAGTTCAAGAGAAAAAGAAAAAGAAAAAGAAAAAGAAAAAGAAAAAAATGCATGCTCAATATGAGCTAATAGAGAAGCTAACCAGAAAATAAAGGATACTTTTCCAGCTAAGTTGATTGTTCCTGTTCTAAATAGATTGAACTCGATGAAGGACAAGTATCAATCTATGCCTTCATGATCAAGCTTTTGTTTACGTCTTTTACTTTTTCTTTAAGAACAAAAAAAAAAAAGAGAGAGATGCTCCACTTTTTTCCTTTATTTTATAATATTTAGGATTATACATGTGATTGGCTAAATGGAGTGTTATTTGTGTAATTAACATTCTTTGACTTCAAATTTAGTTGTGCAAGTTTAAATTTTGTTAGAACAGAAAAGAGGAGAACACATTAAGAATTAAGAGTAATGAATCTTTGACGACAGAAGTTTTTGAACTAGATGCCTATAGAGCATTTCATGTAAATTACTGTTTCGACTATCTGACGTTTTTTTTTAAATAGAAACTTGAGAAAAAGAAAAGGTTATAAAAGGACGCTAAGAAAAAAAACCTATTCAAAAAACAGAAGAAAAACAAAAATAAAAAGTCTATGTTTCTGGTAAGCTATTAGAGAAATTAAAGAGAAAAAGAAAAAGAAAAAAAACCATGCTCAATATGAGCTAATAGAGAAGCTAACCAAAAAATAAAGGTCACTCCTCCAACTAACTTGATTCTTCCGGTTATAAATAGATTGAACTCGATGAAGGACAAGTATCAATCCATGCCTTCGTGATCAAGCTTTTGTTTACGTCTTTTACTTTTTCTTCAAGGACCAAAAAGAGAGAGAGAGAGAGAGAGAGAGAGAGATGCTCTACTTTTTCCGCTCACATCAGTCTAATCACCGTTAAGTTTCTTACTTTTTTCCTTTTTTTTATAACATTTAAGGTTATTTGTGCGGATGGTTCGATGGAGTTTTATTTGGGTTATTAATTCTTTGACTCCAAATTTAGGCGTGCAAGTTTAAAGTTTGTTAGAACAGAAAAGAGGAGAACAAATTAAACCCCTGCTTGATATAGTGGTAGGAATTATAATTTTTCACCACAAACTTAATCATAAAGAGTATAAAGCTCTCATATGTTACAGTAACAATAAAAAAAATAACTACAGTGTAAAGCTTTTATATACCGCAGTAAAAATGATTCTAACCACTGGTTCCCACCAATCTTTCAAAGACTCTATAAGAATTAAGAGTAACGAGTCTTTGACTACAAAAGTTTTTGAACCGGACGCTTATAAAGCATTTTATTTAAATTACTATTCTTTTTTTTTTTTAATAGATACTTCAGCATTTTGTTAATCTATAACTATATATGGAAAGTAAAATTCTCCTCTTTTAAACAGAACGACGATATTTTTTTTTTCTTTTCATGTTTTTTTTTTATTTTTTTGTTTTTCATTCTTAAATATTTTTATCTTTTTAATTTTTGCCATTTTTAGCATCTCTCTCTCTCTCTCTCTTTTTTTTTCAACCTTTCTGTTTGCTTTTCTTCCTTAAATATTTTTTTTCTTTTTTCATTTTATCCTTCTTTTTAGCATTTATGTTAAAATTTTAAATTTTAAATGTATATCATTGAAATATTATTTTTTCAACTAATTTGTCCCTATTAAAATCACCATCCTCAAATATGTCCCACTTAAATTTTTATTTCATAATTCTCTAAAACATTATTTTTATATCAAATGTGATACTTTATAATGGTGCTACAAAAAATGGTTCAAACTAATTTTACGATAGTATTTCTTTGGTAGAATTTTAATTGTTATAGTGCTTTCAATTCAATCTATGTATTAGTTAGAACCATATACCCAAACAAATCTTAAACTTTTTGAATAAAAAACTCAACAAATTAGGTACGCATGTGCATATGCACTTTAAACTAGTATATAATAATATAATAATTGATTATTATATTTTGAAAGAATCATCACAAGGATCCAATTTGTAAATGTCTTCTATGAAGGTTTCTTTTTTTTTTTTTTTTTTTTTTTTTTTTTTTTTTTTTTTT